>BPLR01002694.1:0-27168 GCA_021605095.1 Caerostris extrusa | reverse complement strand
TTCAGTGTATAACAGAAGCGTATAAATATGTATTAAAATATAGAGTTCTAAAAAATTTAGTTGACTAATAAATATTTTATGTATGACTTTAAAGACCTTTTATTGAATAAGTTGAAAAAATTTAAATTTAAATTTTTATTCCATGTTATAAATTTCATTTTAAAAGGGGAGTACAAAAAGGTGGAAGATTGTTATTTCATACATTTCTTCTGAATATTTTAGGGTATAAAAATACGGGGAGGTATTTTAAATATTTATATAAGTATTTTTATTATGATTATTATTATTATTTTTAATATTAATAACTCACTGTATAACAGAAATACTAATTTATTTTTGCAATATTTGTTTAGATCTAATACAAATTTATTTTAGTAGCATTTTCAAATTTTGTTGAATATTCAAAATAAAAAAAATAGGTTATGAATAAAATATACATATATAATGTGAATAAAATTTGCATTTCTAATACTTTAAAGTCAGATGCTTATGTAACGGTGAAGCACAAAATTCTGTGTTGTTATTTTTTTACATCACTGCATGTTTTATCATAAAATTATTTAATCAAATCTCTTGAAGAATTATTACTCAAGTATTTTCAAATAATTTTGCTGTATCAATACAAATAAAAATAAAATGATAATATTTAATTTTTATTTAAAAATGCAAATTTCTTTAAGAATTGAAAATGAATTTCCATCTTATTAAATTAAATGAACTGACTGCAAAATAAATAATTATTTTCAGGAAACACATTATTTAACATGACGTTAAAACAAGTTTTTTTTTTTTTTTTTTTTTTTCAAAATTATATGAGTTTCAATATTTTTTAACTTTTTCTTTTAGATGCCAAACTACTATGAATGTAATTCTTAGCCTTTAGAATATTTTTATTATTATATTCACAATATACATTTGATTAATATTATATCAAATCCTCTTTAGTATATAACAATTTATTGTTTATATCGAATAACTGTAGCATAATTATTATATGCGATTTTATCACATAAATAAATAAATTTAGCCTGATGGCAGAGTGACTGAAGTTCTCTTCTACTGAAGTGCTCTGTGAAACAGGTTCGAGAACTTCGTCACGGATTCAAGTCCCGAGGTGAGATATATATATATTTGTAATAGTGCGGAATCCACTTTTACAGCACAGGTCTAGGGTCTAATCAGACTGTTGAGCGTAGAGCTACAACGCTGCGCCTTAAATAAATATATATATATATATATATCATCTCGAAATTTGCCATTGGGCAGTCGGTCTTAGGTCACCTTGGGGTTGTTGCGCCAATGAAGACGACGAAGAAGAAATAAATAAATAAAAGTGCAAAAGCACATATATATATATTTGCATGAATATTAATAAGTATAAATATGACATTTTTTTCAAAGATAATAATCATGCCTTTGGTTGGCTCATGAAATATGATTTTAATTTGAATTCGTTTCTAGTTGATTTTAATGACTTCCAGATAACCATTATAAGTTCTAACAAAAAAAAAAAGAAAATATTTACAAAAATGAATTTTAGAAATAAGGTATGCTGTCGTCGATCCCAACTACAACGATAAATTTAAACTTCCTAAAACCGGAATATCTTTTTCCAAAAACAGAATCGTGTAGGACCGAGCAGCATAAGCGGAAGATCAGTTTTAAATAGAAACAGACACAGAGGCTTAAGGAAACGCATTTGGCAGGTTATTGCGCCAGCAGTCGTAAGACTAGACATTAGAGCAAAATCCTCAGATAAGTCCAGGACACTAACTCTAGTGCCGACTGCATCAACACCAAGTTACTTTCTGAAGCTATAAAAGGAAAGTATCCATTATAGAAGTTGCCGTGAAAATGTCTTCGCTGTGATACGAAGCTGCAGTTGTTATTCAGCGAAAAAAAAAGACTAAAATGAAAAAAAAAAAAAAAAATTGTGCTCTTCCCAAAGCAAAACGCTATTCGTATAATATGAAGAGGCGCTTTGTTTTATTCGGCATTCAAACCGAGATGACCGGGGGAAAAGAAAATTGCAGAAAGGCATTTGCCAGTTTTGTCTCTCATTGTGAAATGAAATAAAAAGAATCGTAATAAAAGTCCCCAAAAACGAAATAATGATTAAAGAGTTACAGTTTTCGAAAGTTTTTTTTGTGTGTGAGTCTATTAAAATGCAACTGTTACAAAATTATCATCATTAAAATACATTTACTGCCGCATAAATACAGAATAACTAAATTTTTGTAAAAAACAATATCCATTAAGATAATGAACTAATTTTTTTCTCCAAAAATAGGAAGTAGCAATACTCACTGTATGATTAAAATGATTATTAACAGTTTGGAACAGCATCAACTACTTAAAATTCATGCAATATATATATATATATATATATATATATATATATATATATATGTGTGTGTGTGTGTGTGTTGTCTAGGGGTAATTTGAAAAATGAGTTTAATTACTATTATTTACCTAATTAATAATTATGTATTATATAAATATTCGTCACCATTTTCATTCTCTAGCTGCGTTGCGCAGCTATCCGCTCTATGTCAACAACCAACTTTGCTTTCTCAGAATCCTTGTTCCTTTCTCCGGTTCAAAGTTCAGAGTTCATTACTCGCACACTCTCCTTCGACACATACCATTCAGTGACGCCATCTTCTAATACATATATATAAACTGATGAAAGGCTGATGCTGTAATTATGCCTACGGCATTCTTATATATTATTTCTGGCAAATTATTGTTTATAACTGTTTGATTAAAATCCCAAATCTATTTGTAAAATTTTTATTTCTGTTCTTTCTCTACTAGTTCAAATTGTCCTGATGCCAAATGGATAGGGCTGTGGCCTTTGGTACCACAGGTTTCAGGCTCGAATCATAGTCGTGACATGGATGTTTGTTATTAATTCAGAATCCACCTTCTACCTATTCCACCGGTCTAATTATCTCTAGTATTTTAATAAAAAAAAAAAACAGAACGGCAAGCAAAAAAAACTCTAATAGTTCAACTATAATCATCCTTTTTTTCCCGGCATTTGAGACAGCTGCCCTGCTAAGGGCTTCTACACTACAACTACTAATATACCTTATCACCGCACATCATATTGTGGTTTTCTGGAGTTGAAATAATAATTCTTTAGAATTGAGAAAGATATGAGTGCGAGTTGTACCAAAACAACTTTTGTTGGTACAACTCACAGGATGGTAATTCTGTAGTAATTAATAAATTTAGTAAATTTCTAAGAATTCTAGTAAATTTGCTCCTTTCTCTCGCCCTCTTGGAGCTAAACGGAATTACAGGTAAATCATGTCCAACCAAGGTTTAAAAGATAAAAAATGTCTCTTCTGCATTATTTGCCGAGCTTCAAACCAACACCCTTGGTCCATAAATACAACTCGTTAAAAATAATTCCTCTCTGATCTAGGCTTTCAAACGAGCAAATATTGATTGGTGAATTTGAAAAATGATACTCCTCGAAAGAATCCTTGCTTTGCCAAAAATAAATTCGAAAGACCCTAGACTCAAAGTAAAAATAAATTGTTAACCTATCAGATGACATCCTTGAAAGTAAACATACTATAATGTGGTGGGAAAATATCATTGCAATGTAGCATCCCCCCTTTCAGTTGAACTGAATCTGCTACATTTTGCTGTTATAATTGTTATTGACCTTAGAGTAAAGTATTCAAAATTATTGTACAACAGCAATAAAATGAATCCATCTCAGTTAAATTTTAAGAGTAATAAAAAACTTTGTAAAATAAACAAAATTTTGCAATTGAAATTAATTTATGGGCTCAGATGTACCTTAAATTTGCGTTTTTATCCTTTTAAATGTTCAAAAATTTAGAGAGAGTTTTTTTTTTTTTTTTTTCATTTTTTTTAATATGAATTAAGGAAGATTAAAAACAGTTTTATCAGAAGAAGGTGCTGTCGACTTTCCGTACTTCCTCACATTAGCTAATGGAATCACTGTAATTTAATAAAATCGAAAACTGAGTAAGCCCATTTAGCAGCTGAAGATAAGATTAAGGAATTCCTTAAGAGTCAATTTAAGGAAGATATATTTAAATTAGAGAGGGAGATAGATAACGAATGAGATAATTTATTTTGCAAAATAAGCAAATGATAGCAATTTACAAATTAATTGTAATAATTGCCTAATGCCATAATTGTTGTTATCTATTAATAATTTTCTAAAATTTCTGAAGCGCTTGTCAAAGAATTAATCTTGCATATAATAACAGGAAATATATTAAATTTCATTCTTTTTATTGAAAAAAAGGCCTACTGGAGGTAGTGATAAAACGAAGCATAAAAGAACCTGGAGATAATATGACAAAGTTCTTGGTGAGAAGAATGATCAGAACTCGATGTTTATAGAATAGAATTTTGCGCCAACTGTCTCCTGTGCCATGCAGACCGAAGAGAAAAATCCCCCCCCGCCGCAAAAAAAAAAAAAAAAAAAAGATCTGGGCTGAAGCTATGACCGGTGGAAAAAACCTTCTTAAATCCTTCCATGGGAAGATGCATGCATGAGTAGACAGAGAGAAAAAAAATAAATGACGTCATGGTAATCGAATTCAACACGTGACCATCCAACCATAAGTTGGACAGATGAATGGTCGAAGATGAAATCGCTATTTCTTCTTTTGGGTTTTGATTTATTTTTTTGCATGGTTTTGGATCTGAGGTACTTTGCCATTCATCCTATACAAACCAGACCGTTTGCTTTCAATGGTCTTGGTTATTATTTATGATGTTCTATTCGTAAAAAATTTAAAAAAGAAGAATAAATGGTCGTTGTCTAATTTTAAAAATAAATCTCAAAATTATTTTTTTAAATAGTTTTATAAAGTTTAACTATAAGAAGAAAGTTTTCTTGTAATCGTTAACCCTAAATTAAAAATTTAAAATACCTTAATAAACTATTTCCCTTTTAAAATACCTGTGTACAAAAACAAGTTTATTCTCCTATTTTCAAGCTGGCTCTAATATTTAAAAAAAAGAATTTTGAAATAGAACGTTGGCACTGACTTTGCTTGTAAAGTAAATGGCTATTTTTAACTCTTTTATTTATTCCAATTTTTTACAATTGGAAAATTTAATATATTTATATATATTTTTGCTCATTTTTTTTGTCATTTACAAAGCATAATCCATTATAAAAATCTAAAAATTAAAGATACCTAACAAAATCTAAATTTCATGTTTTTAAATATATTTAATTAGGATTATAAAAATTATTGTTCATTTATATTGGTACATATATTTCTGAAAGGTAAGGAAATTAATACTATACGTAATGAAGGGAGAAAGAAAGAAAATAGGTTTGCATCAGATTTTTCTAATTTGCATTAGTTCATTGAATAATTATGTTTGTTTTTTTATTTTTATTTATTTATTCTGTATTCTATGCATTCATATCGTTTCAATCATGCTTGCATCCATGTCGCTTCTATAATGCTTACTTTAATATCTTTTCTATCCTGCTTGTATTCTTACGGCTTTTATTATGTTATACTCATATCGTTTCTATTATATTATTCATATGATTTAACTTCGTTGTATAGATTCGATTATATTTATATTCCTGTCCCTTCTAATATTCTATTAAAATAAATAAAGTTATTTTCGTATATAGTGACTTAAAGTACATACTATATCAGATTTGTTAGAACAAGCGACAATATTTTTTCATTTGAAATTAATTTAATTTCTTCATTTCATTACCTATTAAATCTGTTACACAATAATAAACGGTGATATAAGAAAGGAGAAAAAAGAAAAAAACATGCTTACTAGGGGAAGTGGTCCTAAAACGAAGCCTAAAGAACCTGAAGATAATATGACTAAATTCTTGGAGAGAAGAATGATCAGAACTCGATGCTTTTGCATAGGAATTTTGCGGCAATCCGTCTCCTGACCGAGGAATGCATCGATTCCTCGACGACCGATTGCCATGTAGACCGGAAGAGAAAAATTGCCCCCCCCGGCAAGAAAGTAAAGATGTCTGCAGAAGAAGGAAGCCATGGCCGGTGGAAAAACCTTCGCAAGTTCTTTTATGGGAAGATGCATGCGACGTAGACAGAGAAAAAAAAAAAATAAGTAAATGACGTCATGGTAATCGAATTCAACACGTGACCATCCAACCATAAGTTGGATAGATGAATGGTTGAAGATGAAATCCCGATTTCTTCTTTTTGGGGTTTGATTTATTTTTTTTTTTTGCATGGTTTGGATCATAGGCACTATGCCATTCATCATACACAAACCGGACCATTTGCTTTCAATGGTCTCGGCTATTTTTTATAATGCTCTATTCGTAAAAAAGCTATTTAAAAAAAAACAAGGAATAAGTGCTCGTTGTCCAATTTTAAAAATAATTCTCAGAAATTTCGTAAGATTATTTTTTAAAAAACTTAACTTAAAGAAGAAAGTTTTCTTGTAATAGTTAACCTAAATTAAAAAAAAAAATGAAAATACCTACTTATAAAACTCCATTCACTATATACAAAAAATAAGTTTATTCTCTTATTTTCACGTTGTGTGTAATATTCAGAAAAATGTATTTTGAAATAGAAAGTTAGCGCTGAGTTTGGCATGTGAATAAATGGTTATTTTAAACCGTTAAAAATATTCCAATTTTTCAAAATTTAAAATATTTAATTTATTCATAATTTTTTTTTCATTTACGAAGCCTAATCCATTCTATAAAATCTAAAATGAAAGATATCTAACGAAGGCTGAAATTCAAATCCATTTAATTAGGATTATATAAATAATTGTTCATCTATATTGCTACATATGTCTTTGAAAGATAATGAAATAAATATGTACCGAAGAAGAAAGAACGAAAACAGATTAGCATCAGATTTTTTTTTTTAAATTTGCATTAGTTCGTTGAATAACGAACAAAAATTAAAAGTATGCTTTTTTTTTTTTATTTTTTATTTATTTATTCCGTATTCTGTGCATTCATAAAGTTTCAATCATGCTTGCATCCATATCGCTTCTATATTGCCTACATTAATCTAATTTCTATCCTGGTTGTATTCTTACGGCTTCTATTATGTTATATTCTTAATGTTTCTATTGTATTTTTCATATGATTTACCTTCGTCGTATCGCTTCTAATATATTTATATTCCTATCGCTTCTAATATTCTACTAAAATAAATAAAGATATTTTCATACATATTGTCTTAAAATACATATCCTATCACCATTGTTAGAACGAGCAACAATATTTTTTTCATTTGAATTTAATTCCTTTATTTGTCACCTATTAAATCTGTTATACAATGATAAACCGTGATATAAAGAAAGAAACAAGAAAAAAAAAAAAAGGCCTTCTGGGGGAGGCAGTCCTAAAACGAAGCATAAAATAACCTGAAGATAATATGAGTAAGTTCCTGGAGAGAGAAGAATGATCAGAACTCGATGCTTTTGCATAGGAATTTTGCGGCAATCCGACTCCTGACCGAGGAATGCATCGATTCCTCGACGACCGATTGCCATGCAGACAGCAAGAAAGTAAAGATCTCAGCAGAAGAAGCCATGGGCGGTGGAAAAATTTTCGCAAGTTCTTTTATGGGAAAGATGCATGCGAGGTAGATAGAGAGAGAGTACAAAAAAAAAATAAATAAATAAATGACGTCATGATAATCGAATTCAACACGTGACCATCCAACCATAAGTTGGATAGATGAATGGTTGAAGATGAAATCCATATTTATTCTCTTTGGGGTTTGATATATTTTTTGTAGGGTTTGGATCTTAGGTACTTTGCCATTCATCATATACAAATAGAACCATTTACTTTCAATGGTCTCGGTTATTTTTGCAATGATCTACTCGTAAAAAAATATTTGAAAAAAAAAAAAAAAGAGAATAAATGTTCATTGTCTAATTTTTAAAGTAAATCTCAGAAATTTCATAAGAATATTTCTTTTAAATAATTTTATAAAGTTTAACTAAAAGATTAAAGTTTTCTTGTAATAGTTAATGTAAGTTTAAAAAGAAAAAAACGAAAATATCTACTTAAAAACTACATTCACTGTGTATAAAAACAAATTTATTTTCCTACTTTCAAGCTCGCTGTGATATTTAGAAAAAAATATTTCTGAAATTAAATATTAGAGCTGAGTTCCGCATGTAAATAAAAAGGGTTATTTTAATTTAATCTGTTTCTAAATTTTTTTTTCGATTTTTTCACTTACAAAGCGTATTCCACTCTACAAAATGTAAAATAAAATAAAATACACTGAAGAGCTAAAACATTATGACCACCTGTCAATAACGAGTTGGCCCACCTTTGGCGCGCAACACAGCTTCAACCCACCTTGGCATGGATTAATACCAGCACTTAATACCAGTTAAATACCACTTCCACTTGGTCACGTGCCTTCAAGTCATCCAGGCGAGTTCATTGCAAAATGTAGGGTTGGTCATAATGTTTTTGCTCTCTTGAGTGTAAATCTATTTATAATAAATATAAATGAATGTATTTATAGATATAGTTAAATATTTTAATAAATATATAATAATCAATAAATTTATATATATTTTTATATAGTATTTATTATATAAATATATACTAATATAAAAAATATTTATCTTTTTAAAAGATATTTGAATATATTTATAGAAAAGATCAAATATTCGAATGTATTTATAGAGATTGTCAAATATATGGATTTATAGAAACATAATATTTGAATATATTTTTTTTTTACATTATCAGATATTTGTAGTTGTTAAAGCGTCAACAACATGTATTATTAGCATCGTAATTAAAATAAATAAACAAAAAATATTTTTGTACGCAGTGCCTTAAAATCCATACCTTATCCATTTAGTTAGAAAGAGCAACAATAATTTTTTTCATTTGAATTTAAATTAATATCTTCATTTTCACCATTTAAATCTGGTTATACAATGATAAACCGTGATATAAAGTAAGAAAGAAGACGAAGAAGATTTATAAAAAAATCAATTATTTGAATGTCTTTATAGAAATAATCAGATATATCAATGTATTTATATAAACATTTAAATATTTTTGACTGTATTAATAGAAATAATCAGATATATCAATGTATTTATAAAAACATACTAACGTTTGGATGTATTTTTAAAAATATCAGATATTTATATTTGTTAAAAAGCGTCAACCGCGTAGGTGGCTAATATCGAAATTAAAATAAATAAAACGATATTTTTGTACACAGTGCATTAAAAATACATATACATATTACAATACACATACTTTATCTGTTTTGTTAGGACAATCAATAATATTATTTTCATTTGGAATTAATTTAATTTCTTCATTTTCTCAAAATTAAATCTGATATACAATGATAAACCGTGATATAAAGTAAGAAAGAAAGGAGAAAAAAAGAAAACTTCTGGGGGAGGTAATCATACAACGAAGAATAAAGTACCTGAAGATAATACGACTGAGTTCTTGGAGAGAAGAATGATCAGAAGTCCACGCTTTTCCATAGGAATTTTGCGGCAATCCGTCTCCTGACCGAGGAATTCATCGATTCCTTGACGACCGATTGCCATGCAGACCTCGAGAGAAAAATTTCCTCCCGCAAGAAAGCAAAGATCTCTCCGGAAGAAGCTATGGCCGGTGGAAAAATCTTCGCAAGTTCTTTTTATGGGAATATGTATGTGGGGTAGACAAAGAGAGAGAGAGATAGAAAAAAATAAATAAATGACGTCATGGAAATCGAATTCAACACGTGACCATCCAACCATAAGTTCGATGGATGAATGGTCGAAGATGAAAATCCCCTTTCTTCTTTTGGGTTTTGATTTATTTTTGCATGGTAGGTACTTTGCAATTCATCATATACAAACCGGACCATTTAGTTTTGAGGTCGGTTATTTTTTATAATGTTCTATTCGTAAAAAATTTATAAAAAAGAAAGAATAAATGGTCGTTGTCTGATTTTAAAAAAAAAAAATTATTATTTTTTTAAATAGTTTTATAAAAGTTTAACTATAAGAAGTAAGTTTTCTTGTAATAGTTAACCCAAATTAAAAAAAAAAAAAATACCTACTTGAAAACTTCATTCACTGTATACAAAAACAAGTTTATTCTCCTAATTTCAAGCTGGCACTAATAGTTAAAAAAAAAGTATTTTTTGAAATAGAACGTTGGCACTGACTTTTGCTTGTAAGTAAATGGCTATTTTAACTCTTTTTATTTATTTCAATTTTTTACTTACAATTTGAAAATTTAATATATTTATACATTTTTTTGCTCATTTTTTTGTCACCTTACAATAACATAATCCATAATACAAAAATCTAAAAATAAAAGATACATAATAAAATGTGAAATTCATTTTTTTTAAATATATTTCATTAGGATTTTAAAAATTATTATTTATATTGGTACATATATTTCTGAAAGGTAAGGAAAATTAATACTATATGTAATGAAGGAGAAAGAAGAAAATAGGTTTGCATCAGATTTTTTTTTAATTTGCATTAATTCGTTGAATAATTATGCTTATTATTTTTTTTTTTTTTTTATTTATTCCGTATTCTATGCATTCATATCGTTTGAATCAAGATATTTGACATCCATATCGCTTCTATAGAAAAGCTTAAATATTAATATAATTTCTATCCAGCTTGCATTCTTACGGCTTCTATTCTGTTATATTTGAATGTTTTCTATTATATTATTCATATGATTTATCTTCGTCGTTAAAGCTTTTAATATATTTATATTCCTATCGCTTATAATATTCTACTAAATAAATAAAGATATTTTTGCACATAGTGCCTTAAAATAATACTCTATCACCTTTGTTAGAACGAGCAACAATATATTTTTTTTCATTTGAATTTAATTCCTTCATTTGTCACCTATTTAATCTGCTATACAATGATAAACCGTGATAAAAAGAAAGAAAAGCCTACTGGGGAGTCAGTCATAAAAAAAGCATAAAAGAACCTGAAGATAATATGAAGTTCTTTAGGGGGAAGAATGATCAGAACTATGATGTTTTATATAGGAATTTTGCGGCATTCTGTCTCCTGACCGAGGAATGCATCGATTCCTCGACGACCGATTTATAGACCGCAAGAAAGTAAAGATCTTGGAGAAAAGCCATGGACGGTGGACAAATTTTAAGTTCTTTTATGGAAGATGCATGCGTGGTAGACAGAGAGAGAGAGAAAAAAAAATAAATAAATAAATGACGTCATGGTAATCGAATTCAACACGTGACCATCCAACCATAGTTTTGTTGGACAGATGAATGGTTGAAGATGAAATTATTTCTTCCTTTGGGGGTTTGATTTATTTTTTTTTTTTCAAAGTTTGGATCTTAGGTACTTTGCCATTCATAATATACAAATCGAACCATTTACTTTCAATGGTCTCGGTTATTTTTGTAATATAAATCCTGAAAAATAACATTTTGGAAAAAATTAAAAAAATATTTGAAAAAATTTTTTTTTCGTAAATAATATCTCCTGAAAAAAAAAAAATTATTTGAGGGAATAAATGCTCATTGTCTAATTTTTAAAAGTAAATCTCAAGAAAAAATTTCATAAGAATATTTCTTTTAAATAATTTTATAAAGTTTAACTAAAAGACTAAAGTTTTCTTGTAATAGTTAACGATAGTTTAAAAGAAAAAAAAAATGATTCATGGACTTAAAAACTACCATTCACTGTTCGATATAAAAACAAATTTATTTTCCTTCTTTTGCTGGCTTTGATATTTAGAAAAAAATTTCTGAAATTAAAATATTAAAGCTGAGTTTTCGTATGTAAATAAAAGGGTTATTTTAATTCGTTTTATTTAATTTCAAAAAATTTAATCTGTTTTTAAATTTTTTGGCTTTTTTCAACACAGCCCTAAAACTTGGCAAATTAATACCATTTTTTACCAGTTAAATATCTTAAAAACGTTTAAATAAAATAAATCTTGTAATTTATAATAAATATAAATGAATGTATTTATAATATAGTTAAATATTTTTAATAAATGTATAATAATCAATAAATTTATATATATTTTATATAGCACTTATTATATAAATATATACTAATATAAAAATATTTATCTTTTAAAAAGATATTTGAATATATTTATAGAAAAGATCAAATATTCGAATGTATTTATAGAGATTGTCAATTATGGATTTATAGAAACATAATATTTGGATTTATTTTAAATTATCAGATATTTGTAGTTGTTAAAGATACAACAATAAAATGTATTATTCATTTTTTTTTAAAATAAATAAACAACAAATATTTTTACGCATTATTATTTATATTGGTACCTATATTTTTGAAAGGTAAAACAGCAATTAATAAATATTTTCATTTGAATTTAAATTAATATCTTCATTTGCACCTTTTAAATCTGATATACAATGATAAAACCGTGATATAAAGTAAGAAAGAAGATTAAGATTTATTTTTATTTGAAAAAATCAGATATATCAATGTATTTATATGTCTTTTGATTTATAGAAATAATCAGATAAATGTGAATTTATAAAAACATACATTTTGGATGTATTTTTAAAAATATCAGATATTTCTATTTGTTAAAAGCGTCAACCGCGTAGGTTGCTAATATCGAAATTAAAATAAATAAAAAAAACGAATTTTTTTCTACACAGTGCATTAAAATGCATATACATATTACAATACACATACTTTATCACCTTTGTTAGAACAATCAATAATATTATTTTCATTTGAATTAATTTAATTCCTTCATTTTTCAAAATTAAATCTGATATACAATGATAAACCGTGATATAAAGTAGAAAGAAAGGAGAAAAAAAGAAAACTTCTGGGAGTAGTCATACAACGAAGAATAAAGCAGAAGATAATATGAGTAAATTCTTGGAGAGAAGAATGATTAGAACTCGATGCTTTTGCATAGGATTTTGCGGCAATCCGTCTCCTGACCGAGGAATTCATCGATTCCCCGACGACCGATTGCCATGCAGACCGGAGAAAAATTTCCCAGAAGAAAAATAAAGATCTCGCCAGAAGAAGCCATGGCCGGTGGGAAAAATTTTCTCAAGTTCTTTTATGGAAGATGCATGCGTGGTAGACAGAGAGAGAGAGATAGAAAAAATAAATAAATGACGTCATGGTAATCGAATTGAACACGTGACCATCCAACCATAAGTTGGATAGATGAATGGTTGAAGATGAAATCCCTATTTCTTCTTTTTGGGTTTTGATTTTATTTTTGCAGGTTTGGATCTTAGCTACTTTGTCATTCATCATATACAAATCGAACCATTTACCTTCAATGGTCGCAGTTATTTTTTGTTCTATTCGTAAAAAAAAATTTTTTTTTTTTTTCAAAAAAAAAAAAATTATTTCAGAAAAAAAAAAGAATAAATGCTCATTGTCTAATTTTTTAAAAATAAATCTCAAAATTTTATAAGATTATTTCTTTTAAATAATTTTTATAAAGTTTAACTAAAAGACTAAAGTTTTCTTGTAATAGTTAATGTAAGTTTAAAAGAAAAAACAAAATATCTACTTAAAAACTCCATTCACTGTGTATAAAAACAAATTTATTTTCCTACTTTCAAAGCTGGCTGTAATATTTTAGAAAAAATATTTCTGAAATTAAATATTAGAGCTGAGTTTTCCATATGTAAATAAAGGGTTATTTTAATTTAATTTGTTTTTTAAATTTAAAATATTTCATCTGTTTTTAAGGTTTTTCACTTTTTCACTTTACAAAGCATAATCCACTCTATAAAATCTAAAAAATAAAATAAAATAAATATCTATTTATAAAAAAGATAAATGAATGTATTTATAGATATAGTTAAATATTTTAATAAATATATAATAATCAATAAATTTATATATATTTTAATATAGTATTTATTATATAAATATATAATAATAATAAAAAATTACCTTTATAAAAAAAATATATTTGAATATATTTATAGAAATGATCAAATATTCGAATGTATTTATAGAGATTGTCAGATATATGTATTGATAGAAACATAATATTTGGTTTATTTTTAAAATTATCCGATATTTGTAGTTGTTAAAGCGTCAACAACATGTATTGTTATCATCGTAATTATTAAAATAAATAAACAAAAAATATTTTTGTACACAGTGCCTTAAAATTCATACTTTATTAATTTAGTTAGAAAGAACAACAATAATTTTTCATTTGAATGTAAATTAATTTCTTCATTTGTCACCTTTTAAATCTGATATACAATGATAAACCGTGATATAAAGTAAGAAAGAAGACGAAGAAGATTTATAAAAAAAAAAAATCAATTATTTGAATGTCTTTATAGAAATAATCAGTTATATCAATGTATTTATAGAAAAAACATTTAAATATTTGACTGTGTTTATAGAACTAATCAGATATATGGATGTATTTATAAAAACATACGAACGTTTGGATGTATTTTTAAAATTATCAGATATTTATATTTGTTATGCCGTCAACCGCGTAGGTTGCTAATATCAAAATCAAAATAAAATAAATAAAAAAACGATATATTTGTACACAATGCAATAAAATACATATACATATTACAATACACATACATTATCTGTTTTTGTTAGAACAATCAATAATATTATTTTCATTTGGAATTAATTTAATTTCTTCATTTTTCACCAATTAAATCTGATATACAATGATAACCGTGATATAAAGTAAGAAAGAAAGGAGAAAAAAAGAAAACTTCTGGGAGGTAGTCATACAACGAAGAGTAAAGAACCTGAAGATAATACGACTGAGTTCTTGGAGAGAAGAATGATCAGAACTCGATGGTTTTGCAGGAATTTTGCGGCAATCCGTCTCCTGACCGAGGAATTCATCGATTCCCCGACAACCGATTGCCATGCAGACCGGAAGAGAACAATCCCCCTCACCCCAGAAGAAAATAAAGATCTCGCCAGAAAAGCTATGGCCGGTGGAATAACCTTAGAAAGTCCTTTTATGGGAAAGATGCATGCGGGTAGACAGAGAGAGAGAGATAGAAAAAAAAATAAATAAATGACGTCATGGTAATCGAATTCAACACGTGACCATCCAACCATAAGTTAGATAGATGAATGGTTGAAGATGAAATCCCTATTTCTTTTGGGGCTTTGATATATTTTTGCATGGTTTGGATCTGAGGTACTTTGCCATTCATCTTATACAAACCGGACCATTTACTTTCAATAGTCGGTTTATTTTTTAAAATGTTTTATTCGTAAAAAAAAAAAAAAAAAAAATTGTAACAAAAGTAGGAATAAATGCTCGTTGTCTAATTTTAAAAATAAATCTCAGAAATTTTATAAGATAATCTTTTAAAAATAGTTTTATAAAGTTTTACTAGAAGTAGAAAGTTTTTCTTGTAATAGTTAACCTACATTTAAAAAAAATGAAAATATCTACTTACAAACTACATTAACAATATATAAAAACAAGTTTATTCTCCTATTTTCACGTAAGCTGTAATATTTAGAATTTTTTTTTTTTAAAGAATGTTAGCGCTGAGTTTTCCATGTGCTAAGGCTAATAAAGGGCTTTTAAGTCGTTTTATTTATTCCAATTTTTCAAAATTTAAAATATTTCATCTGTTTTTAAATTTTTTTCGCTTTTTTTCATTTATAAAGCATAATCCATTCTATAAAATCTAAAAAATAAAATAAAATAAATCTATTTATAAAAAAATTAAATATTTGAATCTTAAACAGTTTAAAATATTTGACAAATAATATTTTAATAAATATATAATAATTAATAAATTTATATATATATTATATATAATATGATATAAATATGTAATATTTTAATAAATATTTATATAAAGATAAATATTTGAATGTATTTATAGAAAAGATCAAATATTCAAATGTATTTATAAAGATTGTCAGATATATGGATTTATAGAAACGAATTATTTGGATGTTGTTTTAAAAATTATCATATATTTGTAGTTGTTAAAGCGTCAACAATATGTATTGTTAAGATCGTAAATAAAATAAATAAACAAAAAATATTTTTGTACACAGTGCCTAAAAATAACTGGCCTCAAAAGTTAAGGACAACATGTATTTCGTAGCTCACCATCAGAAAATGACAGTAAAAATAAAATTTATAGTTTATATAAATGTTAAAAACGAACTTTATGCAAAAAATGATAGCTACCACTTTTTTTTTTTTACGAACGAGTATATATGAGTGAGAGAAAAATATATGCAAATATCAGGCTTTCGTAATTACGCGCTTTTGTTGATTTACAACTTTTTGTTAGCAGATTCGTTGTCAATAGGCAGTGTGGTCCCGCAATGTCTGAGAGAAGCCGTTTGCCGATTCGTTAAGGTGGCGTTCGGTCGGATGGATGAAAATATTGTTGTTCCAGCTGATGCTGCGAGGCGTCTTAATGTGTCTCACAATGTGATCCACCGTCTCTGGAAATCAATATAAAACCGAAGTTTCTGTGTCCAAAGACATGTTCCAGGTCAACCCTGAGCTACAACCCCTGTAGAAAACCATTTTATTCCTCTTTTGGCCCGAATGAGAAGAAGCATTTCTGTGCCGCTACTTGTTGCAGACCACTCGGTAGAATAAGGGAGAAGAATATCGCTAGTACGGTGCGAAGGAGTCTTCACAATTCACGTCTTTATGCAAGGCGACCAGTTGTGCGTGTCCCCTTAACGGACGTCAGAGAAGCGCCCGCTTATCTTGGGCAAGAGAACACGTTTCCTGGACCAGACAGCGATGGGCTCCTGTACTTTTTACAGACGAGTCGAGATTGACACTGGAGAGCGATTCAGGACATCTGCTGATCTGGAGGAACAAAGGACAAGATACTATCAATCCAACACTACTGCAAAGACACAGTTACCGAGGTGGTGGAATAATGGTTTGGGCAGGGATCTCACTCGACAGACACACTGTTCAACGGAGTAACTGAGACTGGTTTGAGATATCGGGATGAGATCTTTGATCCATATATCCGCCCATATGCCGTTGCAATTGGCAATTATTTCATTTTGATGGATGATATTGCAAGATCTCACCGAGATGTAGTTGGTGAGGAATATCTCGAGGGTCTTGGTTTGGAGCGAATGTAATGGTCAGTTCGATCTCCAGACCTGAATCCGATAGAACATCTTTGGCACTATCTTGGTGGATAGGTTGATGCTTTAAATCCTTCTCCAAGGTCTTTAGGAGAGCTGGAACAAAGCTTACTCCGTGTCTGGTCTTCGCTTCCCATTTTAGTAACCGACAATTTAATTGACAGCATGGAAAGTCTATTCCGCCAATGCATTCAAGCTAAAGGTGGGCATATCCCTCATTAAACTCATTTTTGTTATATTTCTATGGCATTTTACCACATAAAACAGCGATTATTATCTTTTCTGAGAATGACCTTTTCTAGCGAGATTTTATAGCTTTTTTTTGTTGAAAATCATTTTTGCATTTTTTTTATGTAACCTTCTACGTTGCAGTCAATACACATAACTGTTTTGTGCACATGTCATCTAATTTGGTGTTTCTACGTTCATTCACTTGCAAATTAAACGAAAAAAAACGGTAGTTCCTTAACTTTGGAGGCAGTGTATATACTTTATCAGCTTTGTTAGAACGAGCGACATTATTTTTTTCATTTGAATTTAATTTAATTCCTTCATTTGTCACCTATTAAATCTGATATACAATGATAAACCTGATATAAAGTAAGAAAAAAGGAGGAAAAAAGAAAAACTACTGGGAGGTAGTCATGAAACGAAGCATAAAGACCTTGAAGTCCCTTGAAGAATAATCAGAACTCGATGCTTTAGCATAGGAATTTTTGTTCTCCCTGACCGAGGAATTCATCGATTCCTCGACAACCGTTTAAGAAAATAAAGATCTCGCCAGAAGAAGCTATGGCTAAAAACCTTCTCAAGTTCTTTTTATGGGAATATGCATGCGTGGTTTTAAATGACGTCATGTAATCAGTTAACGAAAGTTGGATAAAATGGTTGAAGAAAATCCTATTTCTTCTTTTTGATTTATTTTTTTGCAATACTTTGCCATTCATCCTATACAAACCGGACAATTTACTTTTAATTCCGTTATTTTTTAAATGTTCTATTCGTAAAAGTTTAAAAAAAGTAAGAATAAATGGTCGTTGTCTAATTTTAAAAATAACTCTCAAAAATTTATTTTTTAAATAGTTTTATAAAGTTTTCAAACTGAATATTTCCTTGCAATATTAACGTAAGTTTAAAAAACGAAAATTCCTATTAAAAAAAAATTAATTCACTATATATAAAACAACTTCATTCTTTATTTTAAAACTGGCTGTAATATTGAGGGAAAACAATATTTTTGAAATAAAACATCAGTTAGTTTTGCATGTAATTAAATGGTTAATTTAAGTCGTTTTATTTATTCCAATTTTTTAAAATTTAAAAATATTTAACCTTTTTAATTTTTTTTGCTTTTTCATTTACAAGCGCAATCCATTCTATAAAATCTAAAAATAAAATAAAATAAATCTATTTATAAAAAAGATAAATAATTCAATGTATTTATAGAACTGGACAAATATTTGAAGCTTAAATAAATTAAATTATGTGACTGATAATATTTTAATAAATATATAATAATAATAAATTTATATATATTACATAATATATATTGAATAAATAAGGGGCCTGATGGCCGAATGGCTAGCGCTCTGGCGTTCGGTACCACAGGTATCGGGTTCAAATCCCGACTTTGCCCATGGGTGTTCAGTGGTTCGGAATCCACTTGAAGCCGTAGGTCCCGGTCCTAATAGGATCGCAGAGAGCTGCGGGGGCATTGTTACTCCGCGTCCGTGGCTTACCATCAAGTTACACGCGCCCCCTGGATAATGCAAAGTCAGTAACATCGGCTCAGCCCTTATGGCGAAAGATCACGGTCTATTTGTCAGCTGCATTAGAAAAATATATATATATATTGTATAAATATATAATATTATAATAAATATTAATGTTTATAAAAAGTTAAATATTTGAATACATTTATAGAAACTTAATATTTGGATATAATTTTTAAAATTATCAGATATTTGTAGTTGTTATAACTTCAACAACATATATTGCTAATAGCGTAATTAAAATAAATAGACAAATATAGTTTTGTACAAAATTCCTTAAAATATATACTATATTACAGTTTCTTCTGTTTGTAATTAATTTAATTCCTTCATTTATGAAGTATTAAATCTGTTATAAAATGATAAAACGTGATATATAGAAAGAAAGAAAGAAAGAAGAAGAAAAAGAGAAAAGCCTACTGGAAGGTTTAGTCCTATGGCTAAGCATAAAAGAACCTGAACATAATATGACTAAGTCTTTGGAGACAGAAGAATGTTCAGAACTCGATGATTTTGCATAGGAATTTTGCGGCAATCCGTCTCCTGACCCAGGTATTCATCGATTCCTTGACGACCGATTACCATGCAGACCGGAAGAGAAAATCCCCCACCTCAACGCAAAAAAGTAAAGATGTGGGCAGAAGCTATGGCCGGTGGAAAAATCTTTGGCAGGTTCTTTTATGGGAAGATGCATGCGAGGTACAGAGAGAGAGAGAGAAAAAAAAATAAATACATGACGTCATGGTAATCGAATTCAACACGTGACCATCCAACCATAAGTTGGATAGATGAATGATTGAAGATGAAATCCCTATTTCTTCTTTTTGGGGTTTGATTTATTTTTTGCAGGGTTTGATTTTTGGTACTATGCCATTCATCTTATACAAACCGGACCATTTACTTTCAATGGTCTCGGTTATTTTTCATAATGTTCTGTTCGTAAAAAGTTATTAAAAAAAAAAAGAAAGAAATAATAAATACTTGTTGTCTAATTTTAAAATAAATCTCAGAAATTTCATAAAATTCTTTTTTAAAACATTTTTATAAAAAGTTTTACTTAAGAAGAAAGTTTTCTTGTAATAGTTAACCTAAATTTTTAAAAAAATGAAAATACCTATTGAAAACTTTATTCACTCTATATAAAAACAAGTTTATTCTCCTATTTTCAAGCTGGTTGAATATTTAGAAAAAAAAATATTTTTGAAATAAAACATTAATGCTGTGTTTTGCATGTAAGTAAAGAGTTATTTTAAGTCGTTTCATTTATTCTAATTTTCAAAATTTAAAATATTTAATATATTCATAAATTTTTTTCGCCTTTTTTCATTTTTAAAACCATTATCCAGTATATAAAACCTAAAAATAAAAATATATAATAAAAGTCTGAAATATTCATTTTTAAAAATTCATTTGATTAGGAATATATATATATTATTGTTGATTTATGTTGGTACATATGTTTTGAAATGTAAAGAAATAAATATGACCGAAGGAAAAAGAACGAAAATAGATTAACATCATTTTTTTTTTTCTAATTTGCATTAGTTCGTTGAATAAGAACAAAAATTAACATTATGCATGTTATTTTATTTTTATTTACACTCATGTCCATAAATTAAGGATAATAAAGTTCAGGCAAAGAAAGAGACAGAAGCAAAAACAAATTTGACTTATTTGTAAAGTCTATTTATTAAACAAAAAGGTAAAGAGCAAAAATGCTATATGTTTGACATAATTAATAAAAATTGCGATTTTTACTCCTGGAGCAAATTTCAAAAAAGAACCTATTTACAAAAAACAGTATAACATGGTTAGTTTGATGGTTAATATGGAGTATGTCTCCCGGACGATGCAATACAGGCCTTACAACGCCTAGGCATGCTAAGTGTCAAATTATCAATCTGATCTTGGGAATATTAAGCACCACTCATCAAGCAATGCCCTCCGAAGTTCCGGTGGACAGGTGGGAGGGGGTTGAAGGGATGCAATTCGTCGGCCAAGCATATCCCACACATGCTCTATTGGATTCCAGTCCGGTGAGTAAGCTGGCCAATCCATACGGGTGATATCCTCCAATTGAAGGCATGCGTCTACAATGTTTGCACGGTGAGGACGGGCGTTGGCATCCATAAACAGAAATTCAGCACCCATGGCGCCACGAAACATACGTACATGTTCTTCCAGAATGACATCCAGATAGATGTGGCCTGTCAGAATTACACTCTGAACATGCAGGTCAGTTCTGGAACGAAGAATAATTCCTCCCTAACGAGTCATCCTGCACCACCGTAAAGGTGTCGTTCCATGAAGAGTTCTCTTGGTGCTAACGGGTACCTGGCACTCTCCATATGAAAGTCCGGCGAGAATCAAACTGCAAACTAAACCTGGACGTCGGAAAACATCACACAAGACCACTGTTGCGGTGTCCACAATTCATGCTCTCTTCTCCAGGTTAATCGCAGGCGACAGTGAGTTGCGGTAAGGGGAACACATCGACAGGCCTACGAGCATATAGACCAATGTGCCCTAAGCGTCTGTACACGGTCTGCCTTGAAACTGTCGTACCGGTAGCTGAAGAGAGAGCTGACGAGACAGGTCTGATGCTGTGCTTCGTCTGTTTCTTTTGGCAGTAACAGCTAAACACCGGTCCTCATTCGGCGTTGTAACTCGGGGGCGACCTGTACTGTAACATCTACTCACATTACCATCATCTTAAATCGTTGCCAAAGCCTGGAGATGACACTCTGGGCGATTCAAGTTCTTCGGATACTTCCAGCTGGGTACGTCCACATTCAGTCGTCCGATAATTCTACCACGTAAAAATCATCAAATGCTTCCTTTGTGCCATAACTATGCGGTTATAGCACTGAAAGGCTTTAAAGCGCTTGTGAACAATTTTTACTTCTTTGCCACCATTCCTTATATACCCCTCTTTCACTCTCGTCATTGTGACGTACTATCCGCGCCATCTGGTGGTTTCCTGTAATTTGCATATTCTTCTTCAAGATGTGTGTGATAATTCTACAGGTGAAATTTTTATTTTAGAGTTCAATTTCTGTGTGATTCTGAATTATCCTTAATTTATGGACATGAGTGTATTTATTCTGTACTTTATGCATTCATATCGTTTCAATCACGCTTCCATTCATGTCGCTTCTATAATGCTTACATTAGTATCATTTCTATCCGATTGTATTCTTAAGATTTCTATTATTTTTATATTCATAACGTTTCTATTATACTATTCATATGATTTAACTTCGTCGTATCGATTCTATTATATTTATAAACCTATCGCTTCTATTATTTATTAAAATAATAAAGATATTTTCGTATATAGCGACTTAAAGGTACATACTATATCAGCTTTGTTAGAACGAACAACAATTTTTTTCTTTTTGAAATTAGTTTAATTCCTTTGTCACTTATTAAATCTGTTATACAATGATAAACCGTGATACAAAGAAGAAAGAAAGAAGGAGGGAAAAAAAAGCCCTACTAGAGGTGGTAGTCGTAAAACGAAGTATAAAAGAACCTGAAGATAATATGAGTAAGTCCGTGGTGAGAGAAGAATGATCAGAACTCGATGCTTTTACATAGGAATTTTGCGGCAATCCGTCTCCTGACCGAAGAAATCATCAATTCCTCGACGACCGTTTGCCATGCAGACCGCAAGAGAAAAATCCCCCCCTTCCCTCGCAAGAGTATTAAAGATCTCGCCAGAAGAAGCTGCTATGGCCGCTGGAAAAATTTTCACAAGTTCTTTTATGGGGAAGAGGCATGCGTGGTAGACAGAGAGAGAGAGAAAAAAAAAAATAAATGACGTCATGGTAATCGAATTCAACACGAGACCATCCAACCATAAGTTGGATAGATGAATGATCGAAGATGAAATCCCTATTTCTTCTTTTGGGTTTTGATTTACTTTTTTGCATGGTTTGGATCTGAGGTACTTTGCCATTCATCATATACAAACCGGACCATTTACTTTTCAAGGTCGGTTATTTTTTTTATAATGTTCTATTCGTAAAATTTATTTAAAAAAAAAAGAGTATAAATGCTCGTTGTCTAATTTTAAAAAATAAATCTTAGAAATTTCATAAGATTATTTTTTTTTTAAAAATAGTTTTATAAAAGTTTAACTAAAGAAGAAAGTTTTCTTGTAATAGTTAACCTAAATTTAAAGAAAATGTAAATACCTACTTGAAAAGTTCATTCACTGTATATAAAAATAAATTTATTCTCTTATTTTCAAGTTGAATGAAATATTTAGAAATTTTTTTAAAATAAAAGCAATATTGCTGATTTTGCATGTAAGTCAAATGGTTATTTTAAATCGTTTTATTTATTCCAATTTTTCAAAATTTTAAAATATTTAATCTGTTTTTAAATTTTTTTCGCTTTTTTTTTTTGCATTTACAAAGCATAATCCATTCTATAAAATATAAAATAAAATAAATCTATTTATAAAAAAGATAAATATTTGAATGTATTTATAAAAATAGTTAAATATAAGTATGAATATATTTATAGAAACTGCCAAATATTTTTAATAAATATATAATAATTAATAAATTTATATATACATTATATAATAATACATAAATATATAGTATTATATAAATATGCAATATTATAAATATAAAATATTATATAAATATATAATATTGTAATAAATATTTGTCTTTAGAAAAAAGATAATTATTTGAATGTATTTTATAGAGATTGTCAGATATATGTATATTTATAGAAACATAATATTTGGATGTAATTTTTAAAATTATTAGATATTTGTAGTTGTTTATAGCTTCAACAATGTGTATTGCTAATATCGAAATTAAAGTGAATAAAAAACGATATTTTGTACACAGTGCCTTAAAATACATATATCATCTTTGTTAGAACGAGCAATAACAATTTTTATTATTTGAATTTAATTTAACTTCTTCATTTGTCATCTATTAAAACTGCTATACAATGATAAACCGTGATATAAAAGAAGAAAGAAAGAAGGAAAAAAAAAAGGCCCACTGGGAGGTAGTCATAAAACGAAGCATAAAGAATCTGAATAATATGGTAAGTTCTTGGAAGGAAAGAACGATCAAGAACTCGTGCTTTTGCATAGGAATTTTGCGGCAATCCCGTCTCTGACGGAGGAATTCATCGACTCCTCGACGACCGATTGCCATGCAGACCGGAAGAGAAATTCTCCCAACCCCCACCCCGCAAAGAATGTAAAGATCTCGGCAGGAGGAAGCATGGCCGATGGAAAAACCTTCGCAAGTTCTTTGAGATGTATGCGCGGTAGACAGAGAAAATAAATAAATAAATGACGTCATGGTAATCGAATTCAACACGTGACCATCAACCATAAGAGTTGGATAGATGAATGGTTGAAGATGAAATCACTATTTCTTCTTTTGGGGTTTGATTTATTTTTGAATGGTTTGGATCTTAATTACTTTGCCATATCATATACAAACCGGACCATTTACTTTCAATGGTAGGTTTTTAAATAATTCTCTATTTCTAAAAAAGTTAAGAAGAATAAATGCTCGTTATCTAATTTTTTATAAATCTCAGAAATTTTTAAGATTGTTTAAATATAGTTTTAAGATGTTTAACTAAAAGACGAAAGTTTTCATGTAATAATTAGTTAGTTTAAAAAAGAGAAAAATACCTACTTGGAAACTTCATTCTGTATATAAAACAAGTTTATTATCGTATTTTCAAGATGTTTGCAATATTTTTTTAAAAAATATTTTGATAAAACATTAATACTGTGTTTTTCATGTAAAGTAAATGGTTAGTAAATGGTCTTTTTATTTAATCAGTTTTTCAAATTTAAAATATTTATCTGTTTATAAATTGTTTCGCTCTTCTTCATTCACAAAATAGAATCATTCTATAACATCTAAAATAAAAGTACCTAATAAAGTCTGAAATTCATTTTTTAAATGTATTTAATTAAGATAATACAAACTATTGTTGATTTATACTGGTTCATATGTTTTTTGATAGGTACTGAAATATGGGGAAGAGTTATATCGGATTATTTTTGATGCGGTTTTTGATAGGATCGGTTTTGAGGTGAAAGAACGGAAATAGATTAGCAGATTTCTATTTCTAATTTGCATTAGTTCGTTTAATAACAACTAAAAAATTAAAATTATGCTTGTTTTTTTTATTTTTATTTATTTATTTTTGTGTTATATACATTCAAGTCGTTTCAATCATGCTTGCATTCATGTCGATTCATGCCTACATTAATGTGACTTCCTATCTACTTCTATTCATAGGGCTTCTATCCTATTTTTTATTTTTTTATCGTTTCTATTATGTTTATGTTTATATAGCTTCTAATATATTTATATCCATATCGCTTCTATTGTATTTATATTCATATCGCTTCTATTATGCGTGTATTTATATATTTTATACTCTGCATGCATTCATACCACTTCTAATATTCTTGTCGCTTCTATTGTACCTGCATTTCTGATACTCTACCTGCATTCATACCACTTATAATATATCGATTCTTTTGTATACATATGGATTTTATTTTGTTTGTTTTTCATATAGCTCGTATTCATGTAGCTATGTTTTCCTTTCGCAGCGCTTTCATTATTTATTCTAGTATTCATTTCTGGAGGATGGTCTGAGTAAGAGAACTACATAGAGAACTGCTTTACTAATAATTAAAAAACCTTATGTCTATCCCTTTTGTTTTATCTTAGCGAATTTCAAGTATCATATGTTTAAGAATAAATGGTAATCAATTTTATTCCGATAAGTATCACGATTAAGAATCATGAATTATTTAATCGTTATATTACAATAAAATTAAATTAAAAAATTAAAATTAATATTAAAATTAATAATAAAATTAAATTTAATAATAAAATTAAAATTAATATTAAAATAAAATTAATATTAAAATTGAAATTAAAATTAATGTTAAGAATTGAAATCAAAATATTAAATTACACTCGTATTTCTAACACATTTTAATAAGTTTATGCAAAGATATGATATTTTGCTTATGATATTTAGTTTAATTAAAAAGTTTTAGAAAGCATTGGTTTAGTTTAAAATATTTTCATTCAAACATTTGCCATATTTTTTTTATTTGCAGTTTAGAAAAAAAGTCATTATACAAAAGAATGCTTCTCATTTCCTTCTATATATACAATACGAAAATAATTGATGAAGTTGAATGAGTTAAAAATAATTTTCTTTTTAGAGAACGAAATTTTCAGCTACTAATTAATTAAAATTTTGCTTACATAAATTTAAGATATCTTACTGAAAAGAAAAAATATTTTGTGACATTAAATTAGTAATTTTGATAGAAAAATTATGCACTTTTGAGCATTATTTTTATATAATCTAAATATCATGATTTTAAAATTAAGACGATTAATTATCATCCTTCTAAAACAACTATGCATGTTTTGCTTTTTCTCGTTTATTTATAATTTGATTTCAAATAACCTGGATAATTTTGACATTCTTAATGAAATATTTGATGGTGCGAGGTAAGAAAATATTCTTGATCTATTCTGGTTAAATACAAATTAAACTAATCAACAATTAATGCAATGCTACACTGATAAATATATTTTACATTAATATTTACATTTCAATTCAAATATTTATTTTAATTGTGAAAATTTCTGCTTCTAATTTGAGTTTGCTTAATGCATTTTTGAGTTGAATATTTCATCCAATTGTTTGAAAATGTAGACATGTATATTCCACAACCCTCCAAATAAATGATACCTCTTTGTATTTAAAATTGGTGTTAACAAAAATGTACAATATGAAAAACAGAAATCTCAGCTTTTGTTTATTTTACAAATTAAACATATCACTGAATTTATGTGTATATATAAGTAAAAATATTATGCTTTTAAGATTTATTGCATTTCAATGGGTTTTATTATTTCTAGTGCTTCGGCGAAAATAAATATGTAAGTGACTCTTTAGTTTAACGCGTTATATTGTATTCCGCATGATGTACAACAAATATAGACATCTCTTTCTTCAAATATTAATGTGAGAGGATGTCTACTTGTATATTTAAAATGCACCAATTACTCCATATTTAAGATTTTTCACATTTCTTTTAGTTTATATAGCATGCACTAACCCTCAAAATAGTTTCTCAAAATTTCCTTGGTATCGTAACTGGCGTGAAACTTATTAGCTTATTAAGGGCAAATTTTATCAGACGTTGTGTGCATGG
>BPLR01002693.1:0-39756 GCA_021605095.1 Caerostris extrusa | reverse complement strand
CACTGGCGTCATCGTTGTAGACACTGTTTCAAAAACAAGGATACTCGATGGCGTTTGTGATGTTCAGCATCTCGTCTCGTTAGTCAGACTACCTGGTGTGAATCTTCCGAGTTTTCTCCTTGCCATACTCAATGCGGGGTAGTTTCCCCTAAAAGTCCTCCCAGAAGGCACTGTCCTTTTTTCTGCAACTCGGTTTGATTTGCCGACTCTGTGGCCATTTTTTTGCATACTCTAGGATAACTAGACCGGGACCTACAGTTTATGGTGAATTCAGAACCTTTCTGAAACAACCCTACCACCATCAGGATTCGAACCTGAAGCCTGTGGTACCAATATTGAAGTCCAAACCAATTGGACCTCAAGCCCTTTTAGCGACTCCAAAGCCAAGACAGACTTCTACCTACGCTGCTACATCATAAAAGTTGCACCCTTTTCCTCAACTATAAGTAAGAATTACTCATGGGATGTCTGTCTCCAGTTGGCGGACATAGGGAGTTGGACTTCAACAAATAAATACATTTTCTATAATCATTTTCGGACCAATAAAGGATTGTTTAATCTAAGTTGATATATTATTATTTAATTTACAATTTAATTAATTAAGATTATAATTTCTGTATGAAAGGTTAACTTAACCAGAACAAGCAATCGCATTCAGATGCATTGTTCATAGAAGAAAGATGCAAATACTAATAAAGATATAAATCATCATTGAAAGATACATTCAAGAAGACTTTGTGTATACCATTTCACCAACAAAGGATACAATAAGCCCATTGTGATTTTATTTCATCTAACTTCTTTAATCAAGGATTAGATGACTATACATTGCAAGACTTAGTTAAAGGTGCGTAGGCAATCGTAAATAATATTCGTGCAGTAATTAGAAGCGATCAATATATACATCCCTTGATTGCATCTAAAAGAAATCAGCTATGTTTGCAAGTAAAGGTTACTAATGTAGTAAGTCCTTAATTAATTCCTAAAAAATACTTATGGAATTAATGCTAAGTTTGTCTAATGTTTAATACCTTTTTACTCAAAAACAAGATTCTTTAATACTTCGGAAAGCCAACAGTAACTTTATATAATCGTTTTAATTTGAAAATAAATTGAAATAAGTTATTAATTAATTTTATTCATTATAAATTATTAATAAAGTAATTAAAGTTTATGATGAATTTCATTAATTTTGAAAAAAAATTGTTTTCATTATTACTTAATTCTAATTAAGTTGATATTCTCATACATCAGATTAAATTTTTTCATATTTATATACATTCTCTTAATTGAATTTTTAATATTTATAATATACATTCCCTTAATTAAAGTTTTCACATTGATATACTTCCCGCTTAATTAAATTTTCATATTTATTTACCCCCCATTAATTAAATATTTCATATTTTCTATATCCCCATAATTAAGTTTTTCACATTTATATATATCCCCTTAATTAAAATGTTTCTATTCATATACATCTCCTTAATTAAAATTTTACTATTCATATACATCTCTTTAATTAAATTTTTCATATTCATATACATCTCCTTAATTAAATTTTTTTCATATTTATATACATCCGCTTAAATAGATTTTCCATATTTATATGCACCCTAGTAAATTTATATACATTTAAACTTTACATTTGCTTGAACATTCATAACATTTACTTCTGCTTAAATATATACGCCTCCTTCATATTTATCAACATTCCCTGCTTTTGCAAGTAAATATTACTAAAATAGTTATTTTTTTTTGAAATACGAAAGGAATTAACATTAATTTTACTAAAATGTATCAAACTTTTACTTTTGAATTAAGATAAAATTCTTTAGTTATTATGCTGCTAATAAAAATTAACCACATGTTTAGCTGTTTTAATCTAATTTACATTAAAAATAAATTCATGATTAGTGACTTCTCTTTCATTATTCATTAGCACATTTTATTACTAGAGAATGTTCTTCAATTCGATTTTGATTAAACTTAGTAAAAATCAAAATGCATAAAAAAAATAAATTCTATATTTAAAAGAATTTGTGTTTTTAGTAATATTAGCACATTAAGGCGGCCAAAATAAGGAAATAATTAAGGCGGCAAAATAATGATAATATTTCCGTAACTGAGGAAAAAAAAAAAGAAAACCAATCACATTTTCGGAAATTTCAATGAACGGACACATTCTTCTAATTCGTATATCTTAATCATATCAAGACATTTTATTAAAACGTTTCTTATAAACAGGGTTTCTTGTTGCATTAGAAATACAATTTGAAGAAAAGTTCCATTCAATATGAAGAATGTAATTTCCATTCAAACTTGTTATCTGATCGTTTAATGGAATTAATATCAAAAAATATATTGGTTCAATAAAAGAACCATATATATAGAAAAATGGCACCATAATAAATAATACGAAACAAATCATTTACACGATACGACTATTAGTCATATGTTTATTGGATAAAAATATCTTTTTCTAGTTTTGCACAGTCATGATGAATCGATATACATGTCTCTAGCTATATTTCCTTTCCTCCACAAAAAAGAACACCTGAAAAAAAAAATCACTGAATGCTATGATGGCATGCAACTAAATGTATGAATTAATGTAGGCAATTTTATACCTGACGGCAAACGTATCTCAATAAATAAATATATAATGTTAATTAAATATGAAGCATTCGTAAAAGGACGTAGGATATCATGATAGCATTCACTTAAATATATGAATTTATACAGCATTTATAGGCGATATAGCATTTTTTTTTCCCGAGAAGAGTTTTGGCATTTCTTTCCCGGGCGAAAGGAATGCATGTCATTTGAAAAATATATAATGAACCCTTCAAGAAATTTGACAACAGACGAGCTTTATTGTGGATAGTTATAATACATGTAATTAGTGTTTTCTATTATTATGTAACCTGTCACTCAAATCTGCTAGTTATTTAGTATCATGTATAATGAAACTCATAAAATGGAATGTCTGTGCGACTTTCAACAATCGAAAAGAATTACAGATGGCATATGGACTACCATGAGTTGGTACATCAGGATTTTTGATAGACCATGAGCTGAAAATGTCTGCTCCAAAGTGAAGTGAGAGCATACCCCTCCCCCCTCCTTGTTGATGTGTTTTCTTAAAAGGGAAGTTTTGGAGAAGAAAAAAGATAGTTCTGCGACTACTCGAAAAGAGTCTTGTTTTTTCAGCCTGCTTTCAAAATGGAACAACTTTGGTTTCGTGAAGATTACGCCGTGTGATAGTTAAAGGTCTGCCACAAACTAGATGTTTAGATTCGTCGTAGACTTGAGATTTGTTAAAATTCCCAAACTTGGAGTGAGCTGCACCGTTATATCCTTAATTTTCATTTTTGTAACTAGGGTTCTGTATCTCTCTCTCTCTCTCTCTCTTTGATCTCTCTCTCTCTGATATATATATATATATATATATATCGATATATATATATATATATATATATATAATGTTTGAAATAAAATTTAAAGTGTTCCCATGAACTTGAAAGTTAATATGTAATATATATACTTGAAGCCGTTATAAGTCTAGTATAGGCCGGGACGTTATAACGAGAAACCAAACAAATATTTTAATGCATTAATACATAAATAATTTCAGGAAAGTTGAAAATTGTGCTTATTAGAAAATTGAGCAGCTAAAATTCTAATTTAGAAAAAAACATGCATTGCTTTTTATGATGAATCGACAGTCATTTTATAATATTTGAATGTAGAATTTATGTCGTATAGATTCTGTTCACTTGATATTTGATGTATTATTGTAATTGAATGTGCAATTTATGTTTTCTTTTTCTGAAAAAAAGTGATAAATATTACTATAGTTTAAATTTTAACAATACCATTAAATTTGGTCTTTCGCTGTACGAGTCACTTTGTACACATTAGGTTAACTAGATCGAGACATACAGTTTAACGTGGATTTCGAACCACTCACCAACATACAAGCCACCGTTGGTTCGCAGGTCCAACCTGAAGCCTGTGGTACCAAAGATCAGACGTTAGCCAATTGGCCATCAAGCCACTCGCCATTGTCAGGTGACCCGCGAATAAAGATAAATTAATCATCATCATCATCAGTTGCGCAACAGCGCCATGGCGGCCCTAAGGCCGTCTGCCTACTGGCAAATTTCGAAGCAGGAGATGTTATATTTTTTTCCAGGGTAGGGTTGTCAAACATGCACCCAACACTCTGCAATCATATTATACCTGAACCTACGGTTAAAACTGTTCGAACCAATGAAAACATCCATAGCACCACCAGGCGTCGAACCCGAAACTAGTAGCACAGAGCGCCAAAGAGCAAGTCAATGATTAAGATATACGAATTAATAATAATGGTTTTGACTCCTTCAATGACCAGCGGCGTGATGGCTAAGTAGCTTGGAGACCCATGCTCTGGCCGATAGTACCACAGGTTTCAAGTTCGAATCATGATGGTGGCAAGGATGTTTGTTAGTGGTTTTGGAGTCCATGTTAAATTGATCAAATACTAAAAAAAATCTAATTAACCTATAGTTTGTTAAAGGCATGAACCTTTTTTAGTGGTTTGGAATCCACGTTAAACTGTTGGGTCTTGGTGTAATTAGCCCAATGTGGTTTCATGAATGCTTGTTAGTGGTTTGGAATCCATGTTAAACTGTAGGTCTGTTGGCATGGATGTAAAAAATGACCGCAGAACGACAAATCAAATCTTCAATGTCTAAGATAAACTGCGATTGTTTTGATTGCCAAATTTATTTGTTTTCTTCTTGTGAGTGCAAGAAATTGAAAAAAAATATATAAATAAAATAAACTTTTCTACAAAAAAACAAATTAAATTTTGCATTCTCCAAATTTTTATTTCATTACTTAAAAGTAAACGTTTCAAATAACCTAATGGCTGTTAAAATAAATAAAATAAATAAAATAACTTCAAGGCACCAGCATTTTCACAGGAATTAAATAAGAAATAAATGAAGCGTCTACCACCAAATTCCGTTTTGAAATCTCATTTAAGTAAGTAAATAGAAGAAACATACACGCTCTAAAATATACAAGTTGCCCGTATTTTATTCCAAAACGTGTATTTTAAATTCTTTTTATTTAGTTTAGTGTACACCTCGAAGACTTTAAGTAAGTTCTAATGCCATTTGCATTAAATTTTGAATATTGAGGTTTTTAATAAATGCTGTTTTGGATTAAGAAAGCAATTTTATACGTAAAAAAAAAGCTCCAAAGCATAATTTCATAAACGTTGTCAACATATTGCATAAACAAAAAATCATTAGTTTAATTGACTTTTCCTAGATGAATATCTTTTCAATTGAAAAAAGATTTAATTTTTTAAATTGAAAAAATGCGTAGAATAAATTATAAAACATTTTGTTTTAACAAAATTAATAAAGACACACACAAATGTGTAAAAATGAAAATATTAACTTTATAATGACATCATTTCAATTTAATTTTTTTTATAATTTCCTTTTTTTATTAATTTCTTTAATTGTAAATAATAAATTGCTAAGAAAAGAAATTATAAAGCAATAAAAAACAAATAAAATGTAATACATTTAATACTGTTTCTTTATTGGCGGAAAAGCCCCATGGTTGTCCAAGGCCATTTGTCTGCTTCCAGATTCTTTTTTTACGGGGTAGGTTTGTCAGCCCTGCTCCCAACGCTCTGCGATCATATGGCCTGCGGTTTAAAGTGAATTCGAACCCCTACAAACAACCATTACATCTCCGGGACTCGTACCCCGAACCTGTGACACCGAGGGCCAGAAAGATGAATTAATAATAATACAAATGGTCCTCTTCACCGACTAAAATAAGCTGCTATTGGTTTTGATTGTCAAATTTATTTATCTTCTTATGACTGCAAGACGTTACCCCCGGTTTCGGGTTCAAGTCCCAGCTAGATGTTTGTAGTGGTTCGCAATCCAATTTAACTATAGGTTCCCGGTCTGTTTAGCCCTCGTATGCACAAGATGACAATAGAGCGACAAAAAAACCAATTCAAACTAAACTATGACTGCAAGAAATTTGAAAAAAATATAAACAAATTTTTCCACAAACAAATTAAATTTTACATTCTCCGATTTTTATTTCATTATTTAAAAGTAAACGTTTCAAGTAACTTAACTGATGTTCCAATAAATAAAATTTCTTTAAGGCACCAGCGTTTTCCCGGGAATTAAATAAGAAATAAATGAAAAGCGTCTACCACCAAATTTCATTTTGAAATCTCATTTAAGTATGCAAATAGTAGAAACATGCACGCTTTAAAATATGCAGCTTGCCCGTATTTTGCTCTGAAACGTGTATTTTGATTTCTTTTTTTTTTTTTTTTTTTTTTTTTTAGTGTCCGCCTCGAAGATTTCAAGGCAGTTCGAATGTCATGTATTTGATTTTTGAATATTGGGCTTTTAAAAAGTGATGTTTTTGGCTTAAGAAAGTAATTTTATTTTAAAAAAACCTAAATGCAAAGCAAAATTTCATACATACTGTTTTGCATGTTGTGTAAACAAAAAAATTTAGTTTAATTAACTTTTCCTTAGATTAATTTCTTTTTCAATTCAAAAAAAAGATATTTAATATTTTTAAATTGAAAAGTCTGTATATAAAACTGTTATTAACTTAAAATAAAAATAATAAACTTAAAAAACTAACAAATTTAATTTAAAATAACTTAATTTTAACAAAATTCATAAAAACATGAAAAGGCTGAGTAGAAATAATAAATTTATAATGATGTATTTTTAATTTAACCTTTTCTATAATTTTTTTAGATGTATTAAATAATAAATTGCTTAAGAAGCAAATTATAAAGTAATAATACATAAATAAAATTTAATAAATTTAGTAATTATTTTCCTTCATCATTTACGTAACAGCCCCATGTTGTGCTATGGCCGTCTACCTACTGGCAAATTTCGAAACAGGAAAAGCTTTCTATTTCTTAGGGGTAAGGTTATAAGCCCTAAGCACTCTACTAGTCATACTACAAACATCCGTGGCACCACCGGACTCGAATCCGACCCTCTATCTTGGAGTGCCAGTCACTCGCCCATTAAATGAAATTTAAATCAACTAATACATATTCTCCACCAGAGTGCTCCGACCACAAGCACTCTGGTGGCCAAACAAGGTTTCGGGTTCGAGTCACGGCAGTACCATAGGTGTTTGTAGTAGTTTAGAATCCACTTTACACCGTGGGTCCCGTTTTACTATGACTGTAACGGCGTTGGATGTAGGGCTGACAATCCTACCCCGTAAAAAAAAACCTCTTGATTTGAAATCTGTCAGTCCCCAGACGGTCTTGGCCACCATGGGGCTGTTGCGTAAATGAAGAATAAAAGAATAAGGATTTTTAAATCTTTATAGTAACAAATTCAAACATTCTCTAAATGAAATAAAGCAGCTTAATTGATATGTAATTATATGAAGAAATAACATTTAGAGCAACTAGAAAATAATATTTTTCAAATGGTTTTATTCGTATTCAATAAAAAAAAGCTTCTGCAAGTGAAGATAGAAAATGGAATAAGAATAAAGAATCGACCCCAAAAAAGAATTCAAAGAATCAACGTAACAAAAACGTGACATATAAAAGATCAATGCTTTAAAATTTCAGATCCACGCAACGAATTACTTAAACAAAAATAAATAATAGTTATGATAAATGTGAAAAAAATTGTATTTTTAGAAGAAATAATATCCCAGTTTGACACAAAAATGCCTTCATTTCAACCCGTTTTGTATTATAATTTGTATTTTTATCACATCAATAAAAAAAAAATAATAAAGACTAGAATAGTTTACGTAAGAATAGAAACCTTTTAGCTTTTATTGTTATTTTTGATACAATTATACAAAATTTATTCGTAGCAGAAAATTTCTCTTTAAATCCAATCACTCTATTTCAACTCTTTATTATGATCTCATTTTTTTAATTATTATTATTTTTAAATCAGTCTCTCTTATTGTGTAAGGAATCTATTGATGATATCGATACAATAATAAAGATGAATAAAAAATGATTAAAATAGAGTTCCATTCATATTTAATCCATTTAAGTTATTTTAACGAAATTTTTATTGAAATGTAAGTGAAATGGAAAGAAAACTGGTCTCTTAGAAACATGAAACTTTGTTATGTTTGACATTTTTCTATAAACTGAATAACATTTTAAGCATTTCAGAATTGCATTTAGATTAATAAACTTTGTTGGTTTTATAAAATCAATTCTATTTCAGGGATTCAGTTCCATTTTGAAATATACCAGCATCCAATAATTTATTTAAAAGCGATTGCATTTAATAAAATGCATTTAAAAATTATTATTTAAAAAATATTATTTTCACCGTTATTAATTTCATTGAACTCATATCAATTTGTGGTATCATATTGTAATGTAATGTTAATTATTTTGAAAGTGGAAAACTAAATTATTAATTAAAAGTATATTTTAAAATGAATTAAAAAGCTTTAAAAATTGTACACCTTTATCTTTTCTTATAAAAGTATGCAATTTTTAAAAAAGCTTAATTAATTTTTAAATATAATATCACAACAGATTTCAGTTATAAACTATGATATAATATGGTGGATTAAAATGTCTGAGGGTTTTAAGATATTTTTTTTTAAAAAATGAAAAAATTACAAAACTTCCATTAAAAAAAACTGCAAAATTCTATTCCAATGCTTTTAACAAAAGTTCTTTTTTAAAAATCTTTCCAATGAATGAAAACAATAACAGATCAAAATAATAAAATTTTTAAAATATTTCCGTTATTTATAAAAATGAATACTGTAATCTTGCTTCCTCCTTCACACTGAGACTTTCACTCAGGAAGAAGTACAGCGCAACTTGCTCTCCGCTGAGAAACGTTTAGCTTTTAGTCTCTCATACAAAGAGGAAATATGTATATTGAACGCAACCCTTCGTATTAATTGGCCTACAGACTCTCACGCGGAGGGGAAGTATATTTCTCGCCGAATTTCAGGTTTTCGGTTTTAGAAAGGGTGTCCTTCGACGAATCTATAATTATATATCTTTAAATGTGCTAAATAGTGTATGTGTGTTATGTTTGTGCTCGTGTAAATAAAACTGTGAGTTCTCCAACCTGTGCCTCAAGTATCTCGACCCAATCATACCCAGTTAAATTCTGGCTACCCAACCTGCACACTACAGAATTTTCAAAAAAAGAAAAACCTGGCGTAGTAATGAAATAGGAATCAATAGATTAAATGGTTACGCCACCAAAATACTGCTTTCAGTACATAAAGTACAATATTTCATTCGTAGTACAATATTTCAACATATAACTTGTAATACAGTTATATTATGACATAACTAGTTAAACACAATTGAATTTGTAAGAGATAATCTGAATAGTATTAATCCTAAAGTTGTTTGCAAACGCATAGATGCCACGAAATTTAGAACTTTAGTGGCAATTGATTTTCTTCAATTAGTGATAACGATTTTAATATTGATATTTATGTTAAGAATTTATAGTAGTAAATACAAAACAGTGACATTAGTTTAATAATTTTAAACATCAAAGAATAGTAATACACTCAAGAGCCAAAACATTATGACCACCCCTACATTTTGAAATGAACTCGCCTGGATGACGTGGAAGGCATGTGATCAGGTGGAAGTGGTATTTAAATGCTACTGGAGAGTCTGAAGAATCATTCTTTCACTTACTTCTGTGTGTGATGGGAAAGGCTGCGAATCTAAGCGATTTTGATAGAGGGCAGATTGCAATGGCTCGAAGGCTCGGAACAAGTATTTCCGAAACTGCACGACTCGTGGGTAGTTCGCGATCTACAGTTGTTAGTACTTATGCAAAGTGGATGAATGACGGTGAAACCAGCAGTAGACGACATGGTGTTGGACGTCCACACGCTATCAAAGAAAAAAGGTCGTCGGAGACTGTCTCGCATGGTGAAACAAAACCGGAGCCACACAGTGGCTCAGCTGACAGCAAAAATGCAATGCAGGGCCAAGTAGAATAGTATCGGAGCACACTGTTCAGCGGACACTGTTGGATATGGGGCTACGCAGCAAACGTCCCACTCGTGTGCCTTTGCTGACGAAGCGTCATCACCAACTGCGCCTGTGCTGGTCCTGGGAACATCATGATTGGTCCATGGATCAGTTGGAAAGAGTTGCCTGGTCAGATGAATCACGGTTTGTCATTCATCACGCCGATGGCCGTATCAGGATACGCCGTCTTCCAGGCGAACAATTGCTCCCTCAATGTACAGTAGGTCATACACAGGCCGGTGGTGGAGGTATTATGCTTTGGGGAACGTTCTCTTGGGTCCGTGGTTGTGGTAGAGCAGACCATGAATGCTACAGGGTATCTGAACATCATTGCGGGTCAGTTGCACCCTTGCATGGCCTCTGTTTTCCAGCTGGAAATGGAATGTTCCAACACGACAACGCCTCTTGTCGCAAGGCTAAAATTGTGTTGGAGTGGTTCCACGAACATGATACTGAATTCCAGTTAATGTCCTGGCCGCCTAACTCACCGGATCACAATCCTATAGAACACATTTGGGATGTCCTGGGACGGCAGCTCAGAGTTCAAAGACCACCATTTCGCAATATCTCGGATTTGCGTGACCGTTGCTTAAACATCTGGTACAATCTGTCTCCGGCCATCTACCAAGGACTTGTGGCAACCATGCCGAGGCGGGTTGAAGCTGTGTTGCGCGCCAAAGGTGGGCCAACTCGTTATTGACAGGTGGTCATAATGTTTTGGCTCTTGAGTGTACAAGAGTGTATATCCTGGCTTTTGACAAATGGTCACATTAATGTGACTGGACTGTATATATATATATATATATATATATATATATATATATATATATATATATATATATATATATATATATATATATATAAACTCTGTATATATTGTATAAATTAGAATAGCGAAGTATTTGAGGACCTCAAGCTAGTAAATTTCATTTACGAGAAGGTGATTACATAACAAGTTACAAAATCTATAATTTTGGAAAATTCAATGACACGTTTTATTGAATGACATTGATATTAATGACAAAAGTGACATCCATTAACGTAATATTTCAAACTGCTTCAGATCACTCATAAACGGAAACATTCTTCTACGAGTTCCAAACGGACGAATGAATTATCCAACCAAACACAACTTTTATTTCAATATATTATAGACAATAACATATCAATTCAAGAATATGTTACAGACAATAACATATTTATTTCCATACTTTGAGATAATTATATTTCAATCCATTATCATTTAATAAATGAAAACTTCTTTAGCATGTAAACACGATTTCCAGTGAATACTGAAATATATTCAGTGTAGTATGTCCATCCATTGAGACCATGCCCCATCATTCGTCGATTTCGGAAAAAACATCAAAGGCGTTCCTCTAATGCTGTGTCATCCGTTTTCGGACACCGTCAGCTTTCGACGCCTTCTCTCGCAGAGGACATCCCCTTCCCTGGGTCTCTTTCGAGATCTTCTTTTATCCACACACCCGAGTTTGGAATTCAAAACGTAATAATATACAACACAGAGCGACTCAATTGATGAATTTCTGGCGAGAAAAATGGCCAGGGAATCCGTAGATGGCTCTTGGTTGATGGATGATCTCGCAGGAAGACAGTGTTTGTTCTTTCCTGGAGCGAAATCCTGAATGAATCTTGGTATCAAAAGATTCGGGGTGTGTTATCGTATGGCGACACCATCCGCTAAATCTTATCTTTGCAGCTGACAAGGGAAAAAAAATTAGATTGCTGGACATAAATAAGTCTATCTCTATTTATTTTTCTTAGTGTCAAATGATTTGTCCGATCTGTCTGTGGAAGAAGAAAAGAGTCGATGGTTCAGAGGTGGTTAATAGTGTAGATGTCACATTAATTTAGATATCTGAAAAGAATAAGTTCAAAATTGAATTACGTTAAATCCGAGTCTTTTAATGTCAAATAATAAATTCATCTATTGTTAATAAATCCATTAAAGAATGTGTAATTTAAAAATATTCGTAAAGTATTAGATATAATTAAATTTTAATAGCTTCTGTTGTTGTTATATCTCCTCTTCAGTGTCTAGACACCCCAAGAGTATGAATAAATGGAGGGAAAGGTGGCAGAACGTGTCTGTTGAAGAAGAAAAAGAGTCGACGGTTCAGAGATAATTAGTAGTTAATGGTGTCACATTAGTTAAGATATCTCAAACGAATAATATCTCAATGGATTTGAATTAAATCTGATTCTTTAAATCTCGTATAATAAATTCATTTATTGCTAATAAATCTATTAAAGGATGCATAATTTAAAAATAGTTGTGAAATATTTAATATAATAATTAAACAGCTTCTGTTGTTGTGACTCATCCTCAGTGTTCGGCAGCGCGGGAAGGGAAACCCCATGTGTACTCATTGAGTACATGAGACCCCATGAGTACTTAAGTAGATGTAAGTAGGAGGACAGCTTGTGTTGTGATGAAGCACCCGTAGGTAGAAGTCTGATGCGACTACGAATAAAAGAAGAACGAGGGCAGTGCCTTCAGGGTAGAGTTTTATAGGGAACTACCCTGTATTTGCGTGCGGCATGAAGGTTTCAATGTTTTGGGGGATAGTACATATAAGATCTTAATGAAGGCCGAGTGGCTAGCGCTCCCACTAGCGCCCCCACTTTCTAACAACCACTGTAACCTGAAAGTCATTAAACTGTATCCAATACAAATAGTAACAATATTATGAGTGCAGGTTGCGCTGTACTTCCTCTCGGGTGAGAGTCTCGAGGCCCACAGACCATTTCTCCTGAACTCCACAGGGGGTGCTCTTGCCAGTATTTGTAGGAAGAAACATGGTTACATACATTGAATTTAATTCGTAATTTTTATCTTTAACTTATTTTCTCCTTTTAATTCTAATTCCTTTACTAACTTGAAAGCAGAGATAATAAAATTTTAAAAAAAAGTGTTTTATTTAAATGAAATTCGTTAAAGCATTTTTGTGTCAATTACAAATAATAAAAAATAGTAAAATATATATTTTTTAAGGAATTAGCGTTTGGCGAAAAGATATCAAACATACAACTTATAGGATTACTTTTGTAATACAGTGTATTGTTAGGGAATTACATTAGTATACGAAAAAAATATAAAAGGAGAAACAAATACACGACACGTTTCCTCTCTTTAACCACAAAAGAAGTGTTGCTGTCCAATGCCTTTAATGAAATCAACCCATTACATATAATTACATTTTACTTTTTGATGTTAGAAGTTAATTCAATCTTGAAAATAAGTTCTTTTTCACAAATAAAAAAAATAAATAAACGAAAGACTTTCTTGCAGACAAAATGGAATGTAAATGAGTACATATATTTACTCTTAGGAATTCGAAACAAATTTAAATGTTTTTTTCTATTTGGTTTTAAAAAATAATAGTGAATTATTTTTATGAAATTCATTGATAAAATTATTTTAATTTACTTAAAATTAGCTTAATTGTTTACATAAGAAGAGCATTAGCCTGACTCGTGGCTCAGTGGCAAAGTGCACTGCTGGTGAATATTAGGGCTGAGGTTTCATTTGCTGGCGGCTTTTTTTTTTTTTTGACACTATTTCAAAAAACGTGGGAACTCGATGATGTTTGTATTGTCCAGCATCTTTCTTCGTGAGCCGGACTACCTGGTGGGAGTTTTCCAGATTTTCTCCTATACGATACGGAAATGCGGGGCACTTCTCCCTAAAATTCATCTCTGAAATCACAGCCCTCATTCTTATGCGTCGTGGAGCCAAGTCAGACTTCTACCTACGGGGGCTCCATCACAACAGAAGTTGCCCTCCCCCATTCCCTCCTTCCATGAGACCACAGGTGTTCTTGGACTTGGTCTAGATGTCGCTGTCTACCAAACAGCAGAAGGGTACTAACTGAATGGAAATTTCATTTAGAAATTTCTAAAATATTTTTTAAGTTTTTGAAAAAACTACTATTTTACAGCAAACAAATTCAGTTTTACAATTTTACAGTTTTACAGCAAGCAGATTTAAAAAAAAAAAATGCTTGGATATACACAATTTAAAAAATGATTTCATTTACTTTTTATTATACAGATAAAACTAATGGCCTTTTTTGGAAAAAAGATTATTAACGAAAATTTACATAACCTAGAAATACAGAAAGTTTTAGATTTAAATGTAGACAACAGCTGTATTTTCTTCAATTAAGTTATTGGCATTAAAACAGAAAATTTATTGGTTGTTCACTTTCTGAAAAGCGATACATTTCATGGGTAAAAAATAAAAAAAAAAACTTTAATTTTACATAAGTTATCTTTAGACAGAAGTTTGTCTGTCTTGGCAACATTTATAGATTTCGAATCAGGATATGATAAAATATGGGGATTTCGTAGTATTCAGAAATTACAGAGCTTGGAAACTAATAGCAGGATATTTTTATGGATTAAGAATTTCTTATCAGAACGTGTTTATGCTGTTTGATATGGCTGTTGTGACATTTCTACATATAAGCAGACTGAAACAGGATTCCCATAGGGTACAGTCACCAGCCCAATTCTTTTTAATGTTTTTATTAACGATATACCGGACACTTTGGCGCCGTGGGTTGAGTCTGCCCTTTTTTTATGGCGATTTGGTTATCTGGAGCAATACTGATGAAGAAGAGCGGAAGAAAAGAAGCAGGAGGATAGAAGAAGTAGGATGATATAAACGATACCCTAATTTTTGCACTGAAAGAGCTGGAATGTTAATGCCTAAAATGGTATGAGAGTTAGTCTTTATAAGAACATTTACCAATTCTTTACTTTGAACAGACAATCTTTTACCCGAATTTGACATATGAGAGTGTGTTGGTTTAAAATAATAATTCTATTAAATATTTGGTTTGCATTCTGAATCAGCGTTTAAATTGGAGGTGTTTGCTTTGGTTTGTTGCTCTACGGTCATTTTTTGCACACTTTAGGCTAAATAGACTGGGATATACAATTTAACGTAGATTCCGAACAACTCACAAACAGCCATGCTGCCGCCAGGATTCGAACCTGAAGCCTGGGGGATCAAGGGCCAGAGCGCTAGTAAATTTGCTGTTATCATCATCACCATCCGTGACGCAACAGCCCCATGGTGGGCCAAGGCCGTCTGCCTGCTAGTAAATTTCTAGACAGGAGATGTTTTCTTTTTACGGGGTAAAAGTGTCAGCACTATGCCCTAAACTCTACAGCCATATTAGACCAGAATCTACGGCTTAAAGTGGATTCTGAACCCCTACAAACATCCATGCACCACCAGGGCTCAAACCCGAAATCCGTGGCACCAAGAGCCAGAGCGCTAGTCACTCAACATTCTGGCCCCTAATTGGCCATCAGGCCGCTTTAAATTGGAGGTGACATACAGAAAATTTGAATATTTTTCAAATTTTCTGTATAAAAATTTGATGTTTATAAGAATAATACTTATAATTTCAAAAAGTCGTGAGAAGACTTTCTGTCTTAAAATGTCTAACTGGCTCAAGGTGGGGTTGTGACAGAGAGACATTGGCAATTACTTACAAATTATATTTGCAACCAGTTATTATTTTACAGAGATACTCATTACCGCTCTGGAAAATGTGGTCCAAATCCTTGATGTCTCCCAGAACCAGGCATTGCGCATATTTACTGTGTCAGTGAGATGTACTCCTATTTTTGCAATGCAGCTCTTGATTGGATTGGAACCTGTTCATGATTTTAATACAAGAAAGACGATCCTATGATACCAGAAGCTTGTGTGTTTACCCAACAAATCTTTTTGAAGGAGCTATAAGAATGAAATGTCTAAATTACTTAAAAGCCAAATTAGATTTATCCAAGCTACTAAGAGAGAATCCGATGATTTGGAATTGCGCCGATATTATCTAATTTTACCTCTTCCCCCTCTGTCCCTTGAACATTTTAAATTTGAATATAAATCTTGATCTTATGTAACGAGTCTTTAGAAACGAAATGAGCTATTCATAATTAAGATCTATTGCAATGGAGACTATTGAGATTCGTTATCTCCAGGGTGAATGGATGCGTGTCTAGATTGACGGCACTACGTTCAGAGAGCAAGAAGTGCTGGAGCTGGTGTCCTTAGTGAACTGTTTGTTTCAATTTAACTGTGGGCCCTCTTTCAACTGCCTTTGATGGTGAAATCGAAGCTATTGCTGTGGCTATTCAACAACTGTCGATTCGTAGCCACTCCTTTACAAAATCAGTCGTATATAATGTATGACTCCATGAGTGCACTTCAAATATTTTTGAATAATCGAAATAGTTCCCAAAGAATCTTGGACTGTAGGACTTTTCTTAAGACACTGGTACACAAATTTCTTTCCAATGGATTCCAGCCCACTGTGGAACTATGGGCAACGAAAAGGCTGATAGACTGACTAAGAATTGAACTTTGATAGAGTAATAATAAATTCATCAACAGTTTTCATTTGATACGACTAAATTGTTTGTTAACTTGACTCTTGAGAAAATTCTTAAACTATATATGATTGAACGCGCTATATATATATAAGAGACGTAGAATTCTTGGGGAAAAGAGGACTATTCCCAGTTTCCCAATGGAAAACAGCGGTGGCTCTTTTGACTGGTCATGACTGTTTACATGACCACCTCTATAGAATTGGAGTGGTGGATTCCCCCAACTGTGTTTTATATGACTCTAGTTACCCTCTGACAATACACTTTCTCGGTGTGAGGACATGGTCAAAAAGTATTGAAGAGTCCGTGAACTAATGTCTCAAGCGCCAATGTTCGGTATTTATGAAATAAAATAATATAAGATAAATAAGTTATTCTACATTTATTTATTCTATGTTATTACTGATGGAAGTTTCATTTAGTTACAATCTACTGATGAGATTTGAGACGTTTATCAAAAAAATTCTTAATAACTTAGGATAAAATAGAGGTAAACAATTCTTGACAAGAAATATAATCTTTTAAGTAAAATAATATATTTACAACATTTATTAGTGAGATAAATATAACGATTAAATTTCCGCTTTCAAATGATTGCCGTTTAATAGATTGTCTTAGTTTTAAACCTTATCTCATTTAAACGTACGTGTTAGCATGTAGCAGAATATAGTGAAATTTAATAACACAAAAAGCATTTATTATTGAATTATAATCAGTAGGAGCGCTCAGATTATTGCTCTCCTGAGAAAACATGAAACGTGAGTTTCAGCAGATATGAAAATTTTGAAAAATGATTACAAATTTTAAGCACAGTTTCAGTTTTTAGCTTTAACCAGATTAGTACTCCTCTAGATTGAATTAATCATTTGTATGCAAAAAATTTGAAACAATCTTAATGGTATTTGATAATTTTTAAAATTTTATGAAAATTAAAGCTTTTAAATTTTTTTTCTTCTGTGCACTACTCCAAATTCTGAGACTCCGCTTCTTTTCCTAAAATCCATTTTATCATCAAGACTAAATTCTCAATTTAATATCTTATTTATATTTTTTTAACTCTTGTATGTAGTAGTAGTGGCCTGACGGCCAATTGGTTAGTTCTCTGGTCTTTGGTACCACAGGATTCAAGTTTGAATCTTGACGATATCATGGATGTTTGTGAATGGTTCGGAATCTACGCTAAACTGTACTTGCCGGTCTGATTAACCTAAAGTGTGCACAAAATGACCGTAGAGCGACAAATCAAATCAAATCTTGTAGGTAGGGTAATCAAATCTGTAGTAGACCTAAATCTCTTGCCAATCCACCAACACCATCCTGGTCATAGCAGGATTTTGGGAACAACCTTGACACAAACTGTATGCGTTTATTGTGCACATACAGGGGGTTATCGAAATAATGGAAACACCTGTGAATAAAGGTGGCCTTTTTGAATGCGCTTCGTAAGCATTAAAATATAATAATAGCTAACATTTTTTTTAAATATAAATGTACATATTCTGATAGTATGTGGTAGCTTTATTGAAGTTCTGTAAGTCTTGGATTTATTTCATATGCGTCAAATGTCGAACCTTTTCAGATTTTCAAAGAGGCCAAATTGTAGGAGCCCGTCTAGCTGGAGCAAGTGTAATCGAAACATCTCAAATTGTAGACGTTTCTAGAGGTACGGTGTCTAAAGTCCTGACAGCATACACATAGCATACTAAACAAGCAGAAAAGAGCTGTAAGCCAACGCATTGTCCTCCTGCTGCTTGAATGAACAAAGCTTTTCCATCTATTGCATCAATAACACTTTGGTTCTGTTGTAAAATGCTATAGTTGTTCCTGAATCAGATAAATCAATATCGTACTATGAAGAAATTTCAGAATCTGTTGAGTGAGAACTTTTACAGACAAAAGACTTCTTCTTACAGTCATCTTCTCCACAAAAATCATTCCTAACTTCAGTTAGAATATTTTGCAACTCTTCCGTATGACGAGGATCAGATGGATAAATAAATCTCTTATGACCTAATTTCAAAGCCAATGTATAACTCTGAAAGGAGGTGAGGTCTCTCAGACCACCGAGAGGAATGCGATGGAATTACTACCGGATCTACATGCCAAAACATTGTGATAAGTTGTGTTATGTTTAGGTCATAAAACAAGAAGCTAGAGGAAAACTCCATTTAATTTGACTAAGAATGCAATAGGGGTGATGGGAGAACAAGTTGAGCGGTCTGTGAGACCCCCACGTCCACTGTTACCGGTTAAAAATAATCAAAATATGCTATGAAAATCACGCAAACATTCACTAAAAGATTACATTTAATTTTAACATAGTGAGAAAATCTTAAAAAATTTTAATTGTTTTAAAAGTAATCGATGTTTTAGTTTAACCTATTATATAACAGCTTATAACGTAAAATCAAAATATTTTATATGAATTAAAAATTGATAAAACACAACGATAAAATATTATTTGAAAAACAAATTTAGTCGAGATTATTGAAACTTATTTTTGGAGCAACTTTCAGCTAATCGATGAATCTTAATAATAAATTATCATAAATACTTCAGCAATACAATTTAAAAAAATACATGCACGGCCTGCCTATTTTTAAATTATGAACTACCTAATTTGAACATAAATATTCATTTAAGAGTATCACATAGACATTGTTGTCAACAGTTCAAAATTACCAGTCTTAGATGGCACGATCATTTTTCAATCACTCCTATTTATTTCCGCAATTACAATTTCTTACAAAGATTTTTAAGTGGACATGCTGTAAATAAAAATAATCCACTAAAAGTTATTAAAAATTTATGAAAATTTATTTTTTAGAAACCATTTATATTCTACAATTTTTTTTTTTTATTTACATTTGTTTTTGATTATTTAGAAGACACTTATTTTAATTGCAAAAATACACAATAAAAGAACAAATGTCACCTAGTAAAATGTTTCGTTTTTTTCAAAAATTATTAAATATTTCTGAGAACGTATTTATGTATCACATTAAAGAACAATTTAACTCATTTTTGATACGAATTATAAAAACTTTCTTAATAAATTCAGTGCCTAATTTATTTCATTTTTCACAAATTGAAGATTATATCTGTTTTAGAAGATCATAGCTGAAAAAATTAGTTTTCAAATTATATTTTCAAGTTCGAATAGAATACTTATGTACTATTAATATTAAATCTGTTGAACAAGGAGAGATTTTTGATAACTTCTGTAGGATGTTTAGGATAGAGAGAACTTGAAGTCCTTCTGCAGTTAGAAATTTTCAATTGGCGAATTTAAATTCTTGTTTGCATGGGATATTTTAATCGATTCAATATTTATGTTAATACGATTCCTCGCAAAGCTTTTGGAATAGATGTGTCATGTATACTAATATTCAATGAAAAACAGAACCCTGATATCGACAATATTTCAAACTTATCTACTCCAACGCATGACATACACTCTCAAATCTCCACCTCCGTGTTTAGCGAATTTTTTTTAAAGTTCGTTTTTAAGTTTTATCAAATTGTTATTGAATTAATTGTTCACAATATGTAAAATTTGCTTTTCTCAGACAATACAGCTAACAGTGTAGAAAGAAAATCATGTTTTTAATCAATAATATTCACTTAATTCCAAGAGACAGCTTCGTTTCGGCTTCAAAAAGGCTTCAAAATTGGTTGGCACTCTGGCTTTTGGCACCACAGGTGTCAGGATCGAATCCTGGTGGCATAGATGTTTGTGAGTGGTTCAGAATCCACATTAAACTATACGCCCATGTCTAATTAACTTAAAGTGACAGTAGAGCTTCAAACTAAAAAATAACCGGACTTCATGTCTTTTATATTTAAGTGATTCTACGAAATGATTCCTCTTAAGTATTCTACGATCTTTTATTTTAAATGGTTGGAAAACAGTCAATTACCTGTACTAACTGCTTGAGGCATTTTTATGTTATGATAATGCTTTCCTAAATACCAAGAAATTTTTAATTTATAAATTTCAAACGAAGTATGCTTGATTTAGTTCTGAAGAATTTCTTAACAATTTATATCTGAGAAAAACAATTACAGACAATTTAATTTAATAATATTCTTAAGAGATAATTTGAGTAGTGTCTGAAATTTTTTTTTTCTTATTTACAATCAAAAATTAATGCAAAGCATTTCTCTCAGTCGAAATCGTAAGCGTAAAAATGTAATATTTGTTTAAGCTAAAAAAATATTTTTCAAAGTTTGAAAAATGTTACAATCAAATAAATCATATTCTATCATTTCGTACAAATCAAATCTTCATTTAATATTTTTAATTTTCTTACTATTTTCTTGGGATTACAACGAAAATAATGAATAAACTAAAATGTTTGTAAGGTTTTTGTATTTGCCCTATCATGAAACAAAAAAATGTGTATGGCTTGTATTTATACTAAATTGAAATATTATCTAGTCTTCCTGTTTGTATTGAAAAATGCTGAAAAAAATTATTCCTAAAAAAAAATACAATAAAAAATTATTTCAAAAGGTTGAAACATATTTTAGGTTACCCTGCAACGAAAAATGTTTTATTTTCAAACTATTCATTTTCTGATGAAAATGCAACCAAATACGAAGATATTGTGCCGTTTTCTAAATCACAGTAGAATCATTTTGATATTAAAAAAATAATAAATAAAAACTATAATAAAATAAAATAAAAACTATTCAAAAGCTGCACAGAATAGCTAAAGTGAAATAAAAATTTAAAAAAAAAAAAACATATACGAAGCAAGTTATTATGACATTTTCATAAATCATAGTAGAATCATTTTGATATAAAAAATAATAAATAAATAAATAAAATAAAAAACATAATATAATAAAAATATATAATAAAATAAAAAGAACATAAATAAAAAAAAAAAAACTATTCAAATAGCTACACAAAATAGCTAAAAGAAATAAAATAAACATTTAGGAAAACCATATATGCAGGGAAATTATTGTGCCCTTCTCATAAATCACAGTAGAATCATTTTGATAATAAAAAAAAATAAATAAATAATGAAAAGAAAAGAAAAGCTATTCAAACAGCTGTACAGAATATTTAAAACGAAATAAAATAAACATTTAGAAAACTTTTACAACCATTTTCGGTATTGACTACAGAAACCCAAATTTTCCAGCTGCCAAAACAATTCCTTTTTGAAATCGAATTGGCGAATATATTTTTTGGCATTTTAATAAATTAAATAGCCTCAGACAGCAATGTTAATATGAGGAAAAGTTTTCCCGATTTCGTAATATATTTCTAATAGTATTTTATTATTAAAGAACTAAGTTTTCAATAAGCAGTTAGTAAGAGAATAAGGAAAATGATTTAAAATTATTTTTAAATATTGGTTCCCGGCATCAAAAAAGATTTTAAATAGCTGGTCTGTTTAACAAATGGAGGCAAATTGCATTTCCATTGCTTTTGTTATCACTACCAATATGTTGATCTACCGCTTTGTGATATTTCAAGCTGTCAGAGAAATTGCCGTTTCTCGAAGCAAATTGTTTTAATTCTGGTGAATAAACCATTTGGCGAGTTTCTCTAATAACATTTCTCTTCTCATCTTTGACACATCTGGAAAGTCGGTGCGACCAATGACAATAATAGTGCAATAATTTCGACCACTCACCAATTAATGTTTGCTTCAAGTAATTGTCTTCGCCATTGACAATATTATCGCAGCTGCTTTAAGGGAGATGTGCTTTAAAACATCAATAAGTATCCGATTATTTATTGTTGTTAATTCAAAAAATCTAATAACTCATGTTTAATTAAAAAAAAATTTTGTCTACAACATTTTTCATAGTAGTTTCATTTTTATAATGTAAAAGAAAATATTTTTATATTATTTATTTTTGTATTCTTTCTCAAATACTGTTTATGGTTTTAAGTATAAAGAATGTTACGGGTAAAGTATAAAAATATATATTCTCAATATATTATGAATGCTTTCAGCATAATCAATACAGCAATATCTCCATTTTTCATACTTTATATCTCCATTTTTCATAAGTACATTTTTCAATGTTGCTTTTTACATACCTGCATTTTTTAATTATATATTATGTGTTTTTTTTACTTTATGCTATCATTTGTTACTCAAATGACTTCATTAATTTCCATTGAATAGTGTACAAAAGGATAACTAAAATAATTTAATTGGCGTCTTTATTTTTTTATTGGCTTCTTTTTTAAGTCTGATATTCATTCGCAATTTTTATACTAATATATTACACAAAATATATAAAAAAATTAAATAATTTGATTTGATTTGAATAATATGCTAATATAAACAGCCTAATGTTTTCGTTAAATTATATTTTTTAAATGTAAAAATAAAATATAAACAAATAAATAATCTTATTTTATTTGAATAATATATTAATAAAAACGCCGTAATGTTTTTTTAAATTATATATTTTTAAATCTAAAAAAAAGTAAAAATAATACATAAAAATTTAAATAATTTTATTTTAATAATAATATATTATTAACTATAAAAATATATTAATAAAAACGTCTATTTTTCTCTAAAATTGAAATATTTTTTTAAAAATAAAAAAAAAAATGTGAAAATAATATATAAAAAAAAAATTAAATAATTTCATTTTATTTGAATATTAAATTAATAAAAACATCCTAATTTTTGGTTTTAAACTATATATTTTTTAAATGTAAAAAAAAAAAGCATTGCTATTTGTATCGTAATCAATATTAATAATTAATTGACTTATCTAGATGTCATAATAGTTTTCTAATTGATGAGGAAAAAACAGAAGTACTAAATGCCTAATCTGAGTTATCGATTTTCATTGAACAACATCCAGTCTTAATGTTACTAAACAATTCTACTAGAAAAATATTTCAGTGAAAATTTCACAATTTGCTTACTATAAATGCTTTTAAAAAAAAAATTATTAATCGATACATTACATAGTTTCCTAGACTAGACTTTCTCTCCTAGAAATTTAATATTATTCAGTCTTTTACGTATTATTATTATGAAACATTCCGAAATATTATTTCCAATTAAGAGACAATGGTCTTAAACATATAAGAATATGTCAGTATTCAAATATTCAAAAGAATAATACTGTATTTCAAGATCCGTGGAGTTTAGAAACGTGTATTTAGGTCACATTTAAAATACAAATAATAATAATAATAATAATAATAATTTTCTTAATTATTTTAGTTTACAAATAGTGCATTAAGCATATGGTTGCCTTTTCATATGTCAGAATTAGAATAATAATAAACAATCTACATTTTAAATGTTATAATAAAATCTTTTTAAGTCATGCAAACATGTTTTTTTGCACAAAAGTGTAACTATATAATGGAGTAAAATTGAAATTAAAGATAACATAACATTTATGACCATCATTTGACACGCGAAAAAGGATTTATAGATAAAATCATTTTAATGTATAATTAAAAAACCCATACATTTTTTATAAAATTAAATATCATTCTTTAAAAAAGTTCGAAAATAATTTAAAAATAACTCGTCAGAAATTAATAAAATAATATAATTCAGTTAAGCACTATTGCAGTCTGGAATTTGATGAATTTTAGGAAGTATTTAAAAAAATATTTTATTTATATAAAAAAATTATTTAAAGTTTTACAAATAATTGAATAGAAGCAAATAAGATTGTATTTGTAAAACCTTGTAAATTTATTCAAAACAAAAGCAAAATTTTTAATGGTTTTTGGAAGTTACTACAGTAATAATAAACAAAAAATTTAATTTAATTTGATTCCACATGTAATTATTTAATGAAATTAAATTAAATTTCATAAATTAAACTTGACACCAAATGTAATTATTAATAAAAACAAAATAACAGTATATACAATTTTTTAAATATCTTATTAAAAATCCATTTAAAATAACGACTTTATTATTTCTAAGACACAACATTAGACGTACAAAATTTCTTAAAATTATTTTTTGAAAACTTAAGTCATAGTAGCATACTTTTAAATGTCATATTTAGCAATAAAATTAAAGAGAAACCACAAATAATCTCCCTGTTCTTGCCTCTCATATAAAGTTTGTGTGGAATTAAGGCGTGTTGTCCCTTTTTTGGAATATAAATTGCCAATTAAGACATTGTAACAACATTAAGGTTTAGTTACTTCCAAAATTAATTACAACAGCGTACTAACACCTACCTGTTTCATAATTAACTTAAGTAGTCAGACATTTTACCAGATTTATTATTTTTATCTAGCACCAACTTACCTAACTGGGCGAAAATAATTTGGATTAATAAGTATTAATTCCTAAATATAAGAACAAGTTATTAAATCAACAGTGTTCAGCTTTTGCACATAATATTATATTTCAATGTTCTCTTCACAATTGGAAAAACCCATTATTTTAAGTGGTATCATAAAATGTTAGATAAGCATTTTTATGGAAGTTTTGTATAAATGCCTCTTACTTTTATACTTTTAATTATAGAGATATACCTATAAAAGTATAAGAAGGCAAGAGTTCTAGTACCTTTTTTAAGTACCTTTAAATTAATGATTCGTAATTAATTTTCAAAATTTAAGAACAATTCTTTTGACACATTTTGGCAACACTTACATAAATCAAATTCTGATGCTTGAAAATGTCTAACTTAATTATTTATACGTCGTATTATCCTACAATAAAAAAAAAAAACTGAAATTTTGTTAAGAAAATGTTATTGAAGACATTTTTTTAAGTCATAGTTAGGAATTATTTTGTACTGTAGTGTTGTGGGTTGCAGAAAATCTGGTTTATAACAGGGGTGGTTGGGTTGAGATACTTGAGGCACAGGTTGGAGAACTCACAACTTTATTGACACACGCACAAACACTATACATATACAATTAGAGACATACAATACTTAACATATTTAATGACATAATTATAGATTCGTGGAAGGATTCCATTTGTAAGCTGAAAACCCGATACTCAGGTTTGCGCAGGATGAGCGAAATATACCTCCTCACCGGGTGAGAGAGTCTATAGGCCAATTAATACTCAACTTGAGTTAAATATATTTCTCCTCGGAAAGAGAGACTATAAACAAAATGTTTCTCAGCAGAAGCGGGGGGTTGCACCGTACTTCCTCTTGGGTGAGAGTCTCGAGGCCTACTGAAAATTTTTCTGTACTCCACAGGGGGCTCTCTTGCAATGCGTAGGAGGAAGCACAGTTACACTATTAGTTTTATTTCTAATTTTTTTGTATCTAAGCTTTTTAAAAAATATTCATAAAATAAAACAGCTTATAATTGTAATCAATAAAATTTAAATGATTCTCAATAAATTACAGTATTGCAAAAAGCTCCATTATTTTATGGATTAAAATAATAAAATTAAATAAGAAAAATCAAATGAAAATTAATTACATTAGTCTTTTTATAAAACACAATGATAAAAGATAATTTGACGGGTTTGACTGCAGCAATACATTAGCGGTTATAATTATCTGGTAATATATATACACGTCAAATATGAATAATTTTCATATGAAAAATGTGCCGAAAGTCAAGTTTAAGAGCTCAAATGCAACATGAACACAAATTTACATGATGAATTTTTTAAATATAGTAACTGAATAATTTTATTTGAACTTCTCTACTCTTTAACTATTGACGTTTAAGATTTGGGAGCTATTTAGTCCCTTAAGGCTTCATCTCCGATGTAACAGGAGGGCTGAAAAGTTCTTAGGCTGACACATAGAGGGCTCTACTAGTATTAAATACATATTTTTAGTTAGCCCTAACCTTCAAAAGACACGTGTATAAATTAAATAGCTGTTGCAATATTAGTATGGGAGTTATAGCATTTTTAGTGAAGCAACTTTTGTTAGTTTGAAAAAAATGGATAAAAGGAAATTTCGTGTGTTAATAAAACATTGCTTTTCGCTGAAAAAAATACTATTGAGGACAAGGTTTGGCTTGATAAACATTATTCGGACTTTGCACCAGGAAAATCAACCGTAGAGAAGTGGTTTGCTAAATTTAAACGAGGCGAAATGAGCACCGAGGACGATGCACGCGGTGGACGCTCCAAAGAGGCTGTTACCGATGAAAACATCAAAAAAGTCGACAAAATGGTTTTTGATAACCGTAAAGTGAAGTTAGTAGAGATAGCTGAGACCCTAAAGATATCAAAGGAACGTGTTGGACATATCGTGAATGAATATTTTGATATGTGAAAGCTCTGTTCAAAGTGGGTTCCGCGCGAGCTCACAATCGACCCAAAACAACAACGAATGGATGATTCTAAGCAGTGTTTGGAGCTGTTCAATCATAATAAAACCGAAGTTTTGCGTCGATATGTGACAATGGATGAAACATGGCTCCATCATTTCGCACCGGAGTCCAATCGACAGTCAGCCGAGTGGACTGCACGTGATGAACACTAAAAATGCTATAACTCACATACTAATAGTGCAACAGCTGTCAAATTTATACACGTGTCTCTTGAAGGTTAGTGCTAACTAAAAATCATATGGATTTAATACTAGTAGCGCCATCTATGTGTCAGCCTATGAACTTTTAGCCCACTTGTTAGGAAGCAATAAACAGTTGAATATTGTCAGTATAAATTTATAAATTTACAAAATCATAAAACAATTTACGGAAACATTAAAAAAAAAAAAACTTAAAGTAAAATTTATGCGGCCGTTTATTGGGAATATATGATTCAATCTCCTGGATTGTCGTATTGTTATGGTTAACAATCATGTTAAAGAATTTACTAGAAATATGTTTAAGAAAATCAAATAAAGAAAGAATATCTGCTCTTTCTGTAATATAATTATATTTTATCTAGATGTTTTTATGTGAGAATATTTTTAAATTTTTGAATTTTTTGAAAATAAATTTAATTTTATTCTTAAACCAATTATAATTTTTGATTGCACGTTTCTTAGAGAATATTAGATACATTATATATGCTGGATATTCGGAAAAATATTTAATTTTTTGATAAATTGGTAGATGTAGTTTTATGTCACAAGTAGGGATTGCAATATCGGGCCAAAAGTTCAATACCGGTATTCGGTATTTTTTTAGATCTTAATACCGGGATACCGGTTTTAATACCAAGTTTTATTAGAATATGTAAATATCACAAAAAATTGTAATTTATAAATTATAACAGTATATAAAGAATCACAAAAATGTAAAGGAACATCTTCTTTATTTAAATCTTACAAAAGTGTAAATATCTCTATTCAGTCTGTGGTACTATTTACAAATTTTTGAAAAATGACCTTAAAAACATAATGCATCAATTGTACTATCATTAAGCCTGGAACGTATTTTTGTGCAAAAATTACCAGCTGTCAAAAACGCTACTGTTAGTAATGCGCGATATACTTTTTCCAAGTATTTACCTCTAAATGCCTCATTTTCAAATAAATCTATTTCTCGTCGGATTGTTTTGGATATAGCTGATTTCTGCTTTGTATTTTGGTTTGTTGAAATTTTTTTAGTTATCGCTAATTCTAATTTTTTGTTCTAGAGATAATTAATTTTCACTATCAATATTAGTATCATTATAATCTTCGACAACTGTACCGAATTCTTCTGAATGTGGATACGTTCTGAATTCTGAATAAGAATTTACAGATAAGAATAAGAATTTCACAGATAAGAATTCTTTTCACGGATAAGAATTCTTTCAAGATTTCTAAATTTCTAGAAAATAACGAAAACCGGTATTTAAACTTGTGAATACCGATATTACAAAACTGTACAATGACTCAAAATACAGGTATTCGGTATCCCGTATACCGGTATTGCAATCCCCAGTCACAAGCGACAGTTCTGATCAACCTCCTCCGAATAGTTTGCATTATTTACCAACGACATGAATTTAAATTGCGTCTGGAATAAAAATCAATAAAAATTATAATTCTGAACTAGATAGAAGTAATTAACAAAGTTTGCATTACATCTTGACGCATTAAAAATATCTGTTTTTAATATTGACTCTATATAGTTCTAAAACTATGTCTCATTTGCTGTATTCCATGTATTTTCAATATTGTTTTATCACAACATGCACTTTTTGAACGTCCAAATCTTTGATAATTAAAATGTCAGGGTGGCATGTATATGTATATGTATGGTTAAATGTAACTAATTTTGACTGTTATAACTAGAGAGATCTTTTGTTGGTGAAATTTAAAATCGATTTCAAATAGATTTGTCTGGCTATTACGTACTCATGATTGAAGAAGGAAGCAGCTTTTTATGGAGCACCCGTACGATTTTAAAAATTAGGCTTAAAAAGGGGATTCGAACCACTACGAACATCCATGGCACCGCCGGGATTCGAACCCGAAACTTTAAGCGCGCTAACACTCGGTCATTCAGGTCCCAAATTTGTTGCCAACGGCACGCGGTGTCCCAGGTGGTCACCCACCTGGGTACAGAAATGATGCTTGACTTCGGTGATCTAACGAGAACCGGTATATTCAGCATGGTATGGCCGTTCTTCTTCAAATTGTTATTCGTTGAACTGAAATAACTCTTCAAATTTAGTAATTCTTCAATTTCGAATGCAATAATAGAAAACAAGTTAAGTTCAGATATCATTCTATCACAGAATTTAACTGATCTATGTAACTCTCTCTTCAAATATGAGTACCTAATAAAGCGCTGAAAAGATTTATACTGCCAAAGTCACTCCTTTAGATGAGCTTCACTTTTAGCAAGATGCTCAAAAGTGGCATATCGTTTGAATAAAAATAGTCTCCTCTCTGATGAACTGATAATTTATAGTCTATTTGAACAGAAGTAAACAATATGTACCTCCCGTCTACTAGAATCTGAGACCAAAGAAATGTTTTTTTCCCACAAAGCAGAAATACAGTCTGGACTCAATCGTGACGAATTTCTCCACAACATTTGCGGCACAGATGGCAAACACGTTGATTTGGCTATGTTAATCTAATCAAAACAAATAAATGGAAAAAGAGTTAAGCATAGTGAAAAGAAATAAACAGCAACATAACCAACAAATTAAAGTATAAAGTGATAAATATAAACAGTCCCAAAATATGTAAATTATTCCCCCGTTTTTAGCAATCTTATTATATGTATATATTCTACATATAATAAGATTGTTAAAAGGCTATCAGAAAAATTATGAGTGGAAAATGATATTTTCTCGACGATATAGAAAAGGGAAACAAGAATAGAAAAAAGGTGCGCAAAGATTACTCGAGCGCCTGGAGTGCGTGCACAGGAGATGTAATTTTAATCTAATATTAATTTTGATGTTGTTTTTTAATCAGTGTAAGGTTCTTTTGTGATACTATATAATTCCCGTATAAAACATACAACTATTATATATATAGCTTAATATATCACCAGCTAGTAAATAAAACTGCGATTAGTAAAACGTGGGCAATGATCTATGTTCAGATAACTCCCTGAAATGATGGAAAATTGCTGCTTTTCAATATAGAGAAGAGTATGATTTTGATTTGAGAGAATTCATGAAGTTGTTGTTGTTGTTGTAGTATGCCCTGAAGAAAATCAAATATCGTGGTACTCCCGAATAATATTGGCTATGTTGATTGCCAGCTCGGAGCATAAATCCTCTTCAGAGGGATGGTTGAGACAGTGTACGGGGATTTGCAATACCTGGGCAATCAAAGTCATGATGAGGAGTAAGCTCGACATCAAGGCTATGTTATTAAAAACACAACCTTCATCATTAATTAAATAACTTAAAACATTGAGGGAATGATATAGATGACAGCTTAATTTATAGATAACAGCCCTATATTACATTTTTTGTTCGTGAATTTAATATTAATACGATTATTTAATTTAATTGGTGTAATATTATAACAAGCGTTTGCTTCAAATATCGTTGGTAGATTTACGGCATTATAAAAAGGCATATATTCGTTATCTATTTCAATACAGTGAAAAGATCATACATAAACATGATAAAATTAATTTTCTTAACATATTTCAGTGTTTTCCTCTTTATTAAAAGTTTAATTAAGTAGTTTTATTTTCCTTTACAAGAAACTAATTAAAAATAAAACACTCAAGTATTACAATGTTTTATTATAAAAATATATAATGTTTTAAATAAAACACTTAAGTCTTACAATGTTTAATTATAAATATATATAACGTTTTAAATAAAATACTTAAATCTTTACAATATTTTTATTATAAAATACAAAAATGATTTAATTAAAATATTCAAGTATTAAAATGTTTTATTATAAAAATATATGAATCTTTAAATAAAACACTTAAGTATTTACAATGTTTTATTGTAACTCAAACACAGAATTTTTTATTTAATGATTTATCCAAAAACATAAAAGTAATTCATTTTATAAAGAAGTATTTATTTAAAAATAAATAAACAATTCATTTTAACTTTATTGAAATAAAACTGACTATCTAGATAAGCTATTGCTTTAACCAACTGTTTCATTTCTTTTGTTTCAATTTCATTTTTTTTTTTCTCCTGACAAAAAGAAATAAAAATGTAATCAAGAGTTTTCAAACTTTCTTAACAAAGAAAAAAGTGTTTTTCTCCCTCATTTAACAAAGTGCAGAGAAAACGGAGGCTCAGGAAAGGTGTAAACTATGATTACCGACTCAAACACAAGTAATGAACTGGAACATTGCGAAGTTAGTCGAAAATAGAAATATCCTAACGATTAAAAGTACAATTATCTGTTTTTAATGATTTGCCTTGAAAAAATGAATTATTCTCTTTTTTTCCGTATATTAACCTCTTGTTTAATTTGTTAAAAGAAAATTATAATTTTCTTAAATTCATCTCATTGTTACATTTTTAATACTTATTGTTATTATTTTTTTACCGAATTTATTTTATTTATGGATTATTTTTCTCTAAATCGTAATTTTTATTCTTTAATTTATTCTGAAAGAAATATGAATTAAAGAATTTTTTTTAAATAACCAACTTTATTTTTTAAAATATCTCACAGTATATAGATGGTGCATAACTGATGAATATATATATTATAATGCATGAATATATTTATTAAAAAAGTATAGATGTTATTAAAAAGTCATTTTACTTTATTATATCCTATATTTTATATACCTGCAGGTTTTACTATTTTTTTATACAAATGTTACAGAAATGTAAAAAAATTCTTGAACATAAGAGGCATATATTTATGAAAATGCATATAAGCATGAATATATTTATTAAAAAGCCATTTTATCATCAGAACAAATATACTTAAACATGTCCTCTTATAACATTTCACAGCAGATTTTTTTTTTTTTATTTAAATGTTACACAATTGTACAAAACGTTTTCAACGTAAGAGGAATATATTTATTAAAATACATAAATATTTTTAATAAACAGCCATTTATCATCAGAACACATATTCCTTAAAATGTTCTTTTATAATTTTTCACTGTAGGTTTTACTATTTTTTTTATATAAATGTTACACAATTGTACAAAACATTTCCAACATAAGATTAATATATTTATTAAAATTCATAAATATAGCTATTAAATAATAATTTATATTAAGAACAAATATTCTTCGATATTACCTTTTATAACTTCTCACTGCAGGTTTTATGATTTTATACAAGTTCTTCAAATAATCGAAGAAACTTGTTTGAACTATTATTTTTTTAAATTGGGAAATCACATTTAACCTAGAGTGGCCCACCCAAATGATTTTGCGGGCCACTTTGGAAATGCATCATAACTTCAGCAGGCCGCATATAAAATTATATATCCCCATATTACAATTAGACCCACTACAGACATTTGTTTTGGAGGGAAAATTGAAACGTAATGAGTTATTATTATTGTGTTTTACTTTTATTCTTACAGTATGTTTTGTTGTATTTGTTGTTGTTTTATGTTTTTTTTTTTTTTTCGTTGTTCTTTTTTTCTGTAACTGTTCATAATCTGCCATTGGAAATAAAAAAAAAAACTTTTATTCTTACATGTAAACATAGAATACAAAAACAATGATACTAAACGCACACTGTAAAGAAATATACAACACTAAAAAGAAACATAAAAAATATATAAATATAAATGAAAACTCATAACTGTAAACTCATAAATAAAACAGACAATATCTGTCATATATTTGCAAGAATATTATTTTAAAATCAATGTTAATTTTTTTTCTCATAATTTCGACATTTAATTTTTGAATATATGGATGCACAAATAATGTATTTTTTGATACATTGGTTTTTCATTTGAAAGAAATATACAACACTAAAAAAGAAACATAAAAATATATAAATATAAATGAAAACTCATAACTGTATATTATAAATAAAAACAGACAATATGCTCATATATTTGCATAAATATCACTAAGGTCTTCTGCTGGAAATATTTGCAATGACATATTATTTTAAAATCAATGTTAATTTTTTTCTCATAATTTCGACATTTAATTTTTGAATATATGGATGCACAAATAATGCATTTTTAATTTGGTTTTTCACTTTTTGCCATTATAATATAAATATATATACTTTGTAAAAATCATAATATATAATAATAAATAATAATATATTTTGTAAAAGTGTGATAAATCTCACTAATCAGGGAAAATGTTCAAGGCGGGCAGCTGGTTCGCCACCCCTGCTTTAGCCTTTCCACACACGAGTTTCCACATTTTTCCACACAAGTATAAGTATAGTACGAATGGATAGTACCTGTATAAGCACCGCAGGAAAGACCCACACAAACTGATAAATTCTGTAATCCTTTGCATACATAAGAGATTTGCAAAATGTAAAAATTTATGCAAAAGACTTGACGGTTTGGATGCGAATTCTAATGACATTTTCATCAGTTTGTCTCCTCCAATGATGAATTGTTTCCTAATTTATACATAGTAATCAATTTCATCTATACTTATTTAAAAGGAAAACATGGTGCTTAACCCAATGCGATACTTAAAATAATTTTTAAGAAAAATTTTAAATGTTCTTTATAAATATTTAATTTAATTTAAATAAATGTTTTAACCTAATTTTGGTGAATCTTTTATTTATAAAAAAAAAAATGTTTTATTGAAAACATTGATAAACCCTTATCAGAATTATATTTGTCTAAACACAAGATTCTGTTTTTTCAACATACGTTTAATTAAAGCGGATTGAATTTTGAAATTATTTTTTATCAAAATGATTTTAATATGTTGAAAAAATCTTAAGAAAGCTGTTGATTAAAGAATCAAAAGTGGTGAAACGCCACTGAAAAAATATCCCATTCTATAAAATATAAGAAATATTTTTAAAATTTTGCATCTACATTTTATCAATTAAAAAAACTACATTTATACTACTCTACCCAAAAAGTTTTTTTTTTTTTTTTTTCAAAAACTCTTTATTTATTCCCCAAATTTATTTCATCGCCTTCAAAGTAATCCCTTCCGGACACAATGCACTTATGCCAACTTTTTTTTTTCCAAGTAGCACGGTGTGAATACGGTGGTTGTGGAACGATATGGGTTTCATTTTTGGCAAAAAAAAAATCACGAAGAATCAATGCATTGTGAGCTTGAGCATTCAGTGTTTTCGGTACCAATCGAGATTTGACGCGTTTGAGGCTCATAATGGAAATTGAGTGACCCTTTTGAAATTCCAACATCATCAGCAAGGTCTTTAATTGTAAATCGACGGTTAGCGAGCACCAAATCTTTAATTTTTTGGACGTGAACTTCATCGGTTGAGGGTGATGGTCGACCAGAGGGCTCTTCGTTTTCAACGCGTTCTCTGCCTTCTTTGAACTGTTTCTACCACTTCTACACATTTCTTTCCGATATAGGAATGCTCACCGAATGCTTTCTGCAACATTCTATACGTTTCCGCGAAACATTTTAATGAAAGTTCCTTGTTCAATTAATTCAGACATTTCAAAAATCACCAGAATCAGTTTTAGTGTCTCACAAAGCCAAGCGTAACTCAAACACTAATGAATATTTTGACGTCAAATTTCACACAGAAGTCAAAGGACAGGTCAGCAACCTAGAAAAGAAAAAAATTGAAATTCATAAGCCCTGGAATTTAAATTGAAAATTGGTCTAATTTTTTGGACACAGTAGTAGGCTATGATTTTAATCAAACATATATATAATGAAATTTGAAAATTTAGTTTCTTTTTTTGCTGACTTGCTGAAATATTAAAAATTGTTTTCAGATTTTTTTTCTTCTGAAATAATGATGATTTGATGATAATAAAAAATGATTAATAATAATAATGATGACCGTATTAAATATGATTTGCTTATATTGATGAATTTGCAATGCTTTTATAATACCTACAGAATTTGCCGCAAATATATAATTTCTTATGTAATTTTCAGTATTAAAATTTTTATTATAATGTCTTCTTCATAACAATTTTTTAAAATGTATCAGAAATAATGTATTTTTTAAAATGAATTTTTTCTTAATGTATTAGAAAAATATTGTTCCGCTAAATTATACACTGGCAAGAGCGCCCCCTGTGGCGTTCAGAAGAAACGATCAGACACTCACCCGAGAGGGAAGTACAGCGTACACTGCGCTTCCGCTGAGAAACATTTAGTTTATAGTCTCTCATCCCGAGATGAATTATATTTAGCGCATGCCGGCGCATTAATTGGACTACAGATTCTCACTCGGAGAGAAAATATATTTCACGCACCTTGCGTTTAGCCGAAGTTTCAAATTTTTGGCTTAGAAGTGGAATCCTTCCATGAATCTATAATTATCTGTCTTTAAATATTCTATGTCTCTGATTGCATGTGTGTCAAAAAAGCTGTGAGTTCTCAATTTGGGCCTAAAATATCTCAAACTAACCACACTCAGTTCAATCTGGTTGCCCAACCTGCACACATCCGTTTTAAAAATAAACTAATAAAACATATATTTACAGTTCAATCTTTATAAATCCTGGTGGGTTTTCACAATTCCTTGTCGTTTTGCTTTGAAATTGTCACGTTTGAAACTCTTCAAAATTAATATTCATCAGAAATGTTTAGTAATGGCAAAACAAAGGTTTCTAAATTCCGAACTAAATATTTCACTATTATGAAAATTTTACAGGTGAATTAAATAACTTCCTACTATACATTCCAAAATTTTAATACGGACTCTCAAAATAAGGCAGCGTCAATAATTTCTACAAATTCACAAGCATGTTTATTCAATTTTCAAAATTTGAAATTCTTATTGGGAAGAGTTAGGGAAAACTAATTAAGCGATCTTCACATTAATATGCATCACCCTGTATGCAAACTAAACGTGAAAATATTGATTCTCCTACCTTCAAATATGAAGAAGGGAATTCGTTCATGTATGTGAATTTGCCTTTCTTTTAACTTTAAAAATATAAACTAATTTTTTCTGTAAACCATAAAGTTACATAAAAAGGTGTAATATATTTCCTAATAAAAAAAAATTATTATTTATAGAAAAATTATGATATAATAAAAATTAATTAGTCGCCTAAGCGACAATCCCTTCAGAAACTATTATAATACAAAATGTGTCTGTTTTTATTTACACTTCCTAATTTTCCTACATAAATAAAAATGATTGTGAATAAATTCGATATATATTCGATATTTTATTTATTTTCATTTTATTTCTTAAAAAATAATAGTAAATACTTTATTTCTACTCTTTTATACTTTAATATTTTCTTTCTTAAAAATAGTTTATTTTTTTTTTAAATTATTTTTTATAAAAAAATTACAATGAAATAAAATTAATTGGCTGTCTGAACGACAACCACTTCTAAACTATTGTTATACAAATTTTGTCTGTTCCTATTTACATTTCTCTAATTTTCCTACACAAATTCAAATGATTGAATAAGTTCGATGTATTATTTTATTTCTTATTTTTATTTTATTATTTATTTTTCAGAAAATATTGTAATAGAAAAGTCTGTTTTTATTTACACATCCCTAATTTTCCTACATAACTTAAAATGATTGAATAAATTCGATTTATTATTTTATTGATTTTCATTTTATTTCTTAAAAAAATAATAATAAATACTTTATTTCTACACTTTTATACTTTAATCTTTTCTTTCAAAATAGGTTTTTTTTTTTTTAAATTATTTATGAAAAAATTACAATGAAATAAAATTAATTGGCTGTCTGAACGACAACCATTTCAAACTATTGTAATACAAATTTTTGTCTGTTCCTATTTAATTTCTCTAATTTTCCTATTCAAATGATTGAATAAATTCCATTTATTATTTTATTTATTTTCATTTCATTTGCTTCTATTAATAAATACTTTATTTCTACTAATACTTTTCTTTTTCTTTTCAAAAATAGTCAAATGATTTTTTATGAAAAAATTCAATACCGAAATAGCAACTAATTTTATTTGAACGACAACCATTTCACTTTATCTCTTAAAAAATAATAAAATTTACTTTCACTTTATTTCAAAAATAATAAAAACTTTTTTTTTTTTTTATTTCCAATGGCAAGCAAAAGGTAAGTAAAATAGTACTGAATAAATAAAAATAGTAATAATAACAAAAAATAACAAGGGGAAAAAATACAAAAGAATAAACGTCCAAAGAATGCAAAGACTGACCGAAGTCATTGCCTTAAAGAGTTCTCTCATGCCAGTAAAGCGTTGTCTCCGAGGTCATAAATCAAGTACCGCTCATCGTTGGAGTGGTCTCTGTTCATAGGGTCTGTTGAACCATGAGAGGGGGCAGCCAGGGTTCCGAAAGATTTTAATGCGATGGAGATGTCATTCTGCCTGAGACAGTCGTGGCCAGTCAGAAGTCGGAACTGGGGCGACAGCATGCCGATCGCGGAGTTGCTGGGTATTGCTAAGGATCTTCAGCTCTCCAACGCTTTGACTTGATCTCATCATGAATTTGTAACTTGTGGTTTTTTAGTTATTATTTGTTTTGATATAAACTGAGAATATAGGGACAGTGACGAGTTTATAGAAATGGAGGGACAGTGACGCAGGGATCTCATTTGAGGTGGTTTTGAGCCTCTTTTTGCTGGACAATCAGCCTGCCCGTTTCCCAAAAAATGCCACACGTGGCCAGGTATCCACTGAAGTACCACCCAGTTTCATTTTACAAAATCCAGTTCCACGCAAATGGTTTGACAGTGGGAGATTTCCTCTGATGAAGGTGGCTTGGTGGAACTAATAGCAGCCTGAATTGCGGCTAGTGAATCAGACAAAATAACCACTCTATTGAATCTATCCTCAAAAAGTAGTAAATACTTAAATTTTGAAAATTATATTTTATAAAAAATTACGATAAATTAAAATTAATTCACTGGTTTAAAAGGCAACCATTTCAGAAGTTATACAAAATTTGTTCAAATTCAAATGATTGAATAAATTAGACTTATCATTTATTTCCACTTTGTTGTTAAGCATAAGCGAGTGTGCATATAGCTTTTGTGTCAAAAATCGATATCCTTTAACAATGAAAATAAAAAATTCCATTTACCAAAATCTGTCAATCTTAATAATAGCTGTTTGAAAAGAAATTTGGCTGCAGTCGACCTAAGTTTTAAGACTATCTACATAACGTATGTGGACGTATAGCAGCCTGGTGGTCAAAATCCCTCATCAAATCATGTTTTTGAAAGCAGTCATAGGTTCACTAACATCGTATTTAAACCTACATGCAAGCGAATTGTGCATATAGCTTTTGTGTCAAAAATCTGATATCCTTTAACAATGAAAATAAAAAAAATTCCATTTGCAAATGTGTCAATCTTAATAATAGCTGTTTGAAAAGAAATTTGGCTGAAGTCGACCTAAGTTTTAAGACTATCTACATAACGTATGTGGGCCTATAGCAGCCTGGTGGTCAAAATCCTCATCAAATCTTTTTGAAAAAGCAGTCATAGGTTCACTAACATCGTATTTAAACCTACATGCAAGCGAATTGTGCATAAAGCTTTTGTGTCAAAAATCTGATATCCTTTAACAATGAAAATAAAAATTCCATTTGCAAATGTGTCAATCTTAATAATAGCTGTTTGAAAAGAAATTTGGCTGAAGTCGACCTAAGTTTTAAGACTATCTACATAACGTATGTGGACGTATAGCAGCCTGGTGGTCAAAATCCTCAACATCATGTTTTTGAAAGCAGTCATAGGTTCACTAACATCAATATTTAAACCTGCATGCAAGCAATTGTGCATATAGCTTGTGTCAAAAATCTGATATCCTTTAACAATGAAAATAAAAAATTCCATTTTCGAAATGTGTCGAAATGTAATAACAGCAGTTTGAAAAGAAATTTGGCTGAAGTCGACCTAATTTTTAAGACTATCTACATAACGTATGTGGGCCTATAGCAGCCACGAAGGTAGTGAAATCCTCATCATGTTTTTGAAAGCGATCATAGGTTCACTAACATCGTATTTAAACCTACATGCAAGCGAATTGTGCATATGGCTTTTGTGTCAAAAATCTGATATCCTTTAACAATGAAAATAAAAAAGATTCATTTGCAAATGTGTCAATCTTAATAATAGCTGTTTGAAAAGAAATTTGGCTGAAGTCGACCTAAGTTTTAAGACTATCTACATAACGTATGTGGGCCTATAGCAGCCTGGTGGTCAAAATCCTCATCATGTTTTTGAAAGCAGTCATAGGTTCACTAACATCGTATTTAAACCCACATGCAAGCGAATTGTGCATATAGCTTTTGTGTCAAAAATCTGATATCCTTTAACAATGAAAATAAAAAACTCCATTTGAAAATGTGTCAATCTTAATAATGCTGTTTGAAAAGAAATTTGGCTGAAGTCGACCTAAAGTTTTAAGACTATCTACATAACGTATGTGGGCCTATAGCAGCCTGGTTGACAAAATCCTCATCATGTTTTTGAAAGCTGTCCCTGGGTTCACTAACATCGTATTTAAACCTACATGCAAGCGAATTGTGCATATAAGCTTTTTGTGTCAAAAATCGATATCCTTTAGCAATGAAAATAAAAATTCCATTTGCAAATGTGTCAATCTTAATAATAGCTGTTTGAAAAGAATTTGGCTGAAGTCGACCTAAGTTTTTAAGACTATCGCAACGTATGTGGGCCTATACTTGACCTGGTGGTCAAAATCCTCATCATGTTTTGAAAGCTTGATCATAGGTTCACTAACATCGTATTTAAACCTACATGCAAGCGGATTGTGCATATAGCTTTTTTGTCAAAATCTGATAT
>BPLR01002692.1:0-126519 GCA_021605095.1 Caerostris extrusa | reverse complement strand
CCCACGTTATCTCTGTACGCGAGTGATGCTTAAACAGACTAATGTGCTTGTCCTTTCGTACATGAACGATTAAAATGACCTAATAATACAAATGACACATTTAGGCTCGTCCTGATGAGTGCGAATAGGGCGAGTGGCTTTCGCTTTCGAGGGCCTCCGTCTGACCGCGAAAATCAAGCCACATTATCTCTGACTGCCAGTAACAGTAGAACCAATATGTGTTATCCGTTCGTGGCTAAGAACAATTAAAGTGGTTAAAAATACGGATGACACCTAAGACAGTCCAGTTGAGAGCACAAGGGCGAGTGACTTTCGCCCTGAGGTTCTCCGTCTGACCGCGAAAAGCAACTGACATTATCACTGGCTGCGTGTGACAGCAAACAGATTAATATGTTTGTTGTCCTTTTCGTATACGAACGATTAAAGTGGCTTAAGCCCGTTCAGATGAGAGCACATAAAGGGCGAGTGGCTTTCTGTCCGAGGGTCGTCGTTCTGACCGTGAAAAGCAACCCACGTTATCTCTGGCTGCTATTGACAACTGGCCGTAAATGGGGTCCCTTTGACTTGTGGAAAAAAATCGACTCTTGCCAGAGCGAGATCTCAATAAGAATGTAGACTTTCTCCATAACATTCTTAATGAATTTTATAATTTCTTCTTAAGTTTGTAATTAAGAGGGATATTGATTTATTTACCATATGAATTTTAAGTAAAAGCCATTAAAAATTCAAATGGATTTAATTCAGACTCACGTTTCTGAATACAAAATTATCTGCTTGTTTTGCAGAAATATAAATTTTACAAATTGTCTGGCCTTGGTAAGTTTGTATATACAACTGAGCATTAGTTAATGTTATAAAGTGACTTATTCCAGTATACTGATTTTCTTCTCTTTTCATTGAAGAAACATGCTGCATAATATTTACAATCCTTTAACATTTATAGTATTAGGGTTTTGGTTTGTCGCTCGACGGTCATTTTGTGCACACTTTGGCTAATTAGACTGGGACCTACAGTTAAACGTGGATTCCCAACCACTCACAAATATCCATGCCACCGCCAGGATTCGACCCTGAAACCTGTGGTAGCAAAGGCCAGAGCACTAGCCAATTGGCTATCAGGCAATCAGATCATTATATTAGGGAGTGGCTTTAAATATAGATATTCTTAATTCGCCTTCCCCACATTCGTTTTTGATATGAACATAATTCATACAAGAAAATAATCATTATTAATTTTTTTCAAATTTGGTTGTCAGGAGACTTCGCTTGTGTTCCTTAGATTCAAAATCAATTTCAATGTTTGAAGTTTTTAATCTGTATGAAATCGATACGTCATAATAGCACGATATTAGATGTACGAAACATCGATTTTAAAAATTTCAACATAGACATCCTATTACAACATCCTACAACCAACCTGTATCTTTTTTCCTCTATTTCCATTAATTCATTTTTAAACATCTGGCTCAACTTTTTAAAGAGTCAGATGCTTCAACTTTTTAAAAACTCTCTTTAATTTTGATATAATAATTTTTCAGCAGATGCAGATTTGATCCATTTGTTGGGCTCCATGATAGAAGCTTCTTAATTATTGGGAGTGCACACTTCTTAGCTGGAATGTCTTCAAAGATGTCTATTTAGAGTAGGGGTGGCCAATCCAAATGATCTTGCAGGCCACTTTGGAAATGCATCCTAACTCCGCGGGCTGCATATAAAATTATATATCCCCATGTTAGATTCAAACCCACTATAGACATTCTTTTTGAGTGAAAATGGAAACATAATGAGTTATTATGTTTGTGTTTACTGTTATTCTGACATGTAAACATAGATAATATAATAGCAATGATACTAAACGCACACTGTAAAGAAATAGATAACACTAAAAAAATGAAATATAAAATATATATAAATATAAAACGAAATAAAAAATGAAATATTTATTTTACTAGTGCAATATTTGTTTATCCACTCTTTTCTCTTAGCTTTGCAAATCGATTTTGATTTCGATGTTTGCACATCGTAATGGGTGTTGCAGGTTAGCGTCCGCTATGTTTCAGCGTGTTTTGTGTCTTGTCCTTTAAGTAGTCCAATAAGGGTAAGACGAGGTCTCTCGCCATCTGATGATATGGACGCAAAGGATTCAAAACTCATACTGATGCCATTATGTGCAGGGCCGGTTTAGATGAAAAGAGGCCCTAGGCTATTCCACTTACGAGGACCTTTCACCTCCCATTTTAAGTTTGTAAATTAAATGAGAGATAAGAAAATATATCATTACTGGGATATATATCAATATGTTAAATTAAACATGTTGGGATTGGTACTATTCTTTATAAAAAATGGGGCACGGATAATAAATTAAAAAAAGTCGAGTACAATTTATTTGGACATTTATTCATTATTGGTTATAATCTAGAACAAAATTTTTTGAGTTACTAATTATTGTGCATAAATAAAAGTTGAGAACTTACCTAGAATTCCCTTTTGAAATGAAAATATTGTCACAAAATTTTTTTTTCCAATAGTCTATAAACACTTCATTAAAGTATTGAACCTACTAAACTCAAAAGAAGAATCAAATGATTGTGTACTCAATCCTAAAATAAGAATATTTTCTAATAACATTAACACGCATTTCATATTATCGAAATAATACGAATATAACCGAACGTCGGGATATCAATAGGTTTGTTCGTTTGTCTGTTCCAATCTGCACTTTATTTATGCAAGAGCAAACTAGAGCTCTGTAATATAAGGCACGTCAATATTAGCCATAGCAATCAGTGAACGTATGAACTATACTTTGGTGCAATCTAGTTTATACAAAACGAACAGACCCAATGAGCCGATTGATCTTAATCAATACATTTTATGTTGGCTTATTAGTCATATGTGTAGAATTTCTCCTTATTCTCGATTCAGTGTTTTAGAGTTTACTATTTTAGAATAGTGTCATTCTAATTTTGTTAACAATTTGAATGTAGGCCCCTCTTGATCTTGGAAGCCCTAGGCTGAAGTCTAGTTAGCCTATAGAAAAATCCGGCCCTGAAGACGGGTCTTCAGGGCCACCGATGGGGCCAGGGCCAGCCATTTGATGATATGGACGCAAAGGATTCAAACTCTCATACTGATGCCATTATGTGTTAATTTAAAACCATCTCTTGCTTCAAGCAAATTTCTATTATGTGTGGAATAGAATTTTGGCCTTTCATACGTCTTTTGACACAATTCTCATAGATACATCAAAGGTTTCTGTTTTTATCTGGTTCATACCTAAGGACCATATCAAAAGTTTATTTTTTTTTTTACCAGTGTGTCACTAAAGTGACCTGGTTCAACTCGGTTGTGCAAATTTAATTCGGATATCTGCATTAACCATCTCATCGATCACATTTTCAAAATTCAATATTATTATTATTGGTGCATTCTAGTGAAGCCTGACCTAAAATGTCAGCTCTGGTTAGTGCCTGAAATCTTAACTGTGTTGTTGTTTCCAGATGCCATGTCGTTGGATAGCGCTCTGGTCTTTGGTACCACAGGCTTCAGGTTCGAATCGTGGCGGTGGAATGGATATTTGCGAGTGGTTCGGAATCCACCTTAAGCTGTAGGTCCCGGTCTAATTAGCCTAAAGCGTGCAAAAAGTGACCGTAGAACGACAAACCAATGTCAAAATGAAACTATTTCCACACATAATAACTTCTTGTTAGAAAGATATTTTAGCTGAAATTTGCGGATTTCTAATTCCCGATAAAACTATTTGTTTATTCAAAAAATTCGGCATGTTAACCCTTTCATTACACACATTTTCTCTTAAGAGACTTACGGGAGCTACGGTAACGATAAGTGCGTTTACAGTTTTATTTGTTAAGATTATTTTGTTTTGGCTCCTACTTTAGGCATTATAATGGATATGAGCAACGTGGGCACTTGTTGCTTTCTGATTCTCATTAACTCTATTCTTGTAACGCCATTGAATTCAACTTACATAAGACGGGGGAAAAAAAGGAAAAACCGTTACCTATTTTATTGTTGACTCATGTCTAATAGCTCTGCTGAAAGTGAACTTTATTTGTTTCAATACATTTGAACTATAAACAGGTAATATAAAAAAAAAAATTCATTCATTTTTTAAAGTTTATCTGATGCGTGACGTGATGACTTGACGTCGGGGGATCGGCGAGGAACTCGGATTTATTTAAAATAAAGGGACAGGGGTACAAAAGGGATTACAATAAAAATAAAATCATCCACACTCACCGAAATCAAGCATCATTGGGCGCGGTCAGTACTTGGGTGGGTGACCACCTGGGAACACCGCGTGCCGTTGGGCATTCACAAATTTGGGGACCTGAATGGCCGAGTGTCTAGCGCTCTGGCTCTCAGTGCCACAGGTTTCGGGTTCTAATCCCGGCGGTGCCATGGATGTTTGTAGTGGTTCGGAATCCACTTTAAGCCATAAGTCCCGGTCTCCTGACTGTAAGATCATCACGGAGCCAAAGTCAGACTTCTACCTACGGGTGCTCCATCACAACAGAAGCTGCTTCCCTGCCCCTTCAATCATGAGTACGTATGGGCTCGTGGGCTTGGCCAGCCAAGTGGGATAAGAAACAACAACATAATTTTGATTAATGTTATTAATGTTTAATTAATGTTATAATTTTATTTTTCCATTAATGTTTAATAGTTTCTGCTGTAAGCGACACGATGTATTTCAATAAACATGAACTGCAGATAAAATTCAATAAACCTTTTTTATTTTTTTTTTTTCCTATCTTTTAAGAGAGATAGGAAAAAAAAAAATAAATAAGGCTACTTATTTTATAGTTGACTGATGTTTGATTGTTTCTGTCGTACGCAGTTTGATGTACTTCAATACATTTAAACTACAGATAAAATTTTTCAAGCTTAAGAGAGAAAAAACCCTACTTATTTTACAGTTGATTGATGTTTCACAGTTTTTGTTGATTTGATGTATTTCAATACATATGAACAACAGATAAAATGTTTTAGTTTAAGAGAGAAAAAAAGAAACCGACTTATTTTATAGTTGACTGATGTTTGATTGTTTCAATACATATGAACAACAGATAAAATGTTTTAGTTTTGGAGAAAGAAAGAAACCCACTTATTTTATAGTTGACTGATGTTTGATAGTTTCTACTGTAAGTGATTTTATGCATTTCAATACATTTGAACTACAAATAAAATTTTCTAGTTTAAAAGATAAAAAAAAAAAAACCTACTTATTTTACAATTGATTGATGTTTTATATTTTTTGTTGATTTGATGTATTTCAATACATATGGACAACAGATAAAATGTTTTAATTTAGAAGAAAGAAAAAAAACCCCACTTATTTTACAGTTGACTGATGTTGGATTCTTTCTGTTGTAAGTGATGTATTTCAATATATTTGAACTACAAATAAAATTTTCTTTGTTTAAAAGAGAAAACCCTCACTTATTTTATCGTTGACTGTTGTTGGATAGTTTCTGCTGTTAGTGATTTGATACATTTCAACTAGATACAATTTTCACTTTTAAGATAGAAAAAAAAATCAACCCTTTTGTTTTGTGCATTTCATCAAAGCTAATTGGTGAAGAACTCGAGAGACGGAGGCGTAAATTTTTTTTATGTATAACATTGAATTTTTGTAACACTATTGACATGTAGATTTTCACATGTTCTGTATGATAGTTTTTAAGAGATTCAATAAACTGCTTAGTTGAAAATGTAATTAACTGTTAAAAGAAATTAAGTTTTTAATTACTTAATTAACCTACATTGGATTCCTTGGATTATACATTAAAAAACCTTAGCTGCTTGTAATCCACGGTACAAAATTCTATGTACAATGTGGGCATTTTTTTTTAGGTAAAATGGTAGAAATCTTTTCTATGAAATATCCACCTAAAATGCCTTATCATCAAGAAAAAAAATATTTTGAACTAAATGTGAAGAAAGAAGTATTGCAGTTGTGGAGGATGAAGAGTAAAAATTATAGTTTAAAAACACTAAAAAATACGCTTTTAGAGTTAATCAAACTAAAAAGTAATTGTTAACATAAGAATAAAATGAATGACTGTCGAGAAAATGAATGTCCCTGTTCTAAAAGCGTGGGGTACTCGATATCAATCGTTTTAATTTTTCACTAGTTTCATTCCTAAATACAGAGTTAGTTTAAAAAACGTCATGCAAAGCATCTCATGCTTTTAGAACAGTGACATTCATTTTCTCGTCAGTGATTTTATTCTTATGTTAACAATTATTTTTTTTACTTTTTAGTTTGATTAACTCTAAAGGGTGTTTTAGAGTTAATCAAAGAGTTTTTTTAGAGTGTTTTAGAGTTGAGGTCCCGGTACGGAGGACTGGAACTATAGTTCTTACAATGATTTAATTGCGATTAAAACAAAGGCCAGGATCCGTTAGTCAGGCGCGTTAACCGTTGCGCCACCGTTTGCAGGCTTGAATGTCTTGCGTTAACCCATGGGTTAAATTGCTCTTCATAAAATCACTAAACCTAATGATCCTAATCATGATGAGATAATAAACTTATCAAACTATTTTAGTGTCGTCGGTCCTTGATAAGTCTACAACGTTTAAATTAAATCTGATCGCTTAAAAAAAAGTAGGGCAAAATCGAGCCCAAAGAGTTAGTTACAAACAAACATACAGGTGAAACTAATAAAAACGTATTAAAAATACACAATATGGCACTTATTAACTTGTAGGCTAGATAAAAAACAAAATGTTTGCAATGAAATTATAGTTCAGAATTAAATACGCTACAAAAATCGAAATTAATAATTCTCATATCGATATGTATTATTAAGTGTTAATGCTCAACGTTACCTAAATGTGCGTATAGCAGGAATGGCCAAACTTTTCGGTCGCGGGCCAAAAATCGAAGAAAAAAAAAAAAAAAAAAAAAGTTTGGCGGGCCAAGATAAATTTTCTAACATTTTAAAAACAATATACAATTATTACAATTTAAATTATGTTAATGAGAGAAATGAAATCGCAATTTCATTCTTAAAGTTCCTTATATTGAGGTTCGAAGTGAGATGGACTGATTCTAAGGAACGAGGCTAAATGCTCATCTGCCAGTCTACTTCTGAAATAATTCTTTCTAAGGTTCATAGTTGAAAACACTTGTTCACATATATAAGATGAAGCAAACATAGCACTGATTTTCTGGGAGTGGGAAACTTACTTTCGATAATGATTTGTAAAAATAATATTTAATCAAAGTAGAAAAAGGAGATGGATATATAATACATATATATATTTCTTTTAATTTGCCTCGGACCGCAAATTAAAAATTCGACCGCGACCGAATAGAATCTTCCGGGCCGGCCGTAGTTTGCCCATCCCTGATGTAGAAAGTCGATATATGCAGAATAGATTTGCTGAAATTAAAAGAATACAAAATAATAACTATCAGAGATGCAAAATAATAATTTTCACTCACATTTTATCACGATAAAATATTTAAAAAAATATTTTTTTACAAAATTCATGTTTGATATTAAAATAATGTCATAGTAAATTGACCAGTAGATGAAGGAGATTCAAAAACATCTTCGAATTCATCCGATATAAATGATTTGTCCACTTCGGACACGGGTAAAAGATCACAGGTCAAAATGTCACGCTGAAAAGACATCCTCACTTGGGAGTTGTTGGAATTCTTATGCTTTTAGTTCGAGCCAAGCAGCGTCACATGGTAGTTTTATAAAAAATCGTTTGGAACAGATTCAGAATTACGCTGTTGCCGTGAAGACGGGCTGTTGCCGTGGAGACCAGCTGTTGCAGTGGAAACGAATTGTTTTTATTCTAAAGAGAAAATTTTTCTTCTAGTTTAGCTTTTGCCTTTGAACTGTTACCATCAACCCTGCATATCTTTGTAACTAAATGAAGATTCCATAAATGTTTGAATGGATTAATACTTCTCGAACCACTAGAAAGCTGCGGCTAACAAGAAAAACTGAACCACCGATAGAAAGAAACAAGATAGTCGTAGTGACAGGAGTTGAGGATATCGTGGTCAAAGGTGCCGATAATGACGTTCGACTTCTTTCATATGCTCCTGTTCCCTTCTTGGGCTGCTCATCACTGTAAATATAAAGAAAATAATAAATAAATTTTATCAAAATAAAAAAACAGTTCATTTAAATATTTTATCCTGCATATTTAAATAAATTATATATTAAATGAAACATAGGATGGGGAAAAAAAAAAAAAAATTCTTAGTCTTTAAAAATAAACTGTCACTTAATTTTTTTTATGTAATCAATAATTTAAAATAGGGGCCTGAATGGCCTAGCGCTCTGGCGCTCGGTACCACAGGTATCGGGTTCGAATCCCGGCGGTGCCATGGGTGTTTGTAGTGGTTCGGAATCCAATTTGAACCGTAGGTCCTGGTGCCAACAGGATCGTAGAGCGTTGCGGAGGCGTTGTTACTCAGCGTCCGTGGCTTATCTTCAAATTACACGCGCCCCCTGGGTAAAGTGAGTAACGTCTGTGCAGCCGTTATGGCATAAAAGATCACGGTCTATTTGCCAGCTGCATTAGAAAAAAATACTAATAATTTAAAATGGGTTTATAAGACATTTTGATTAAATTTTATTCATTTAAAAATTGCACTTGTAAAAGGAATCTCTCCCCACAAGAATGATGTAAAGATTCTTTTTATTAACTGTGCAAGATATCTCTGGCTCATTTTGCAAAAAAGAAAACAGCAATTTTTTTCCAATTCATGCAAGTGTATGGAGTAACAAAATATTCGCAAACCGGTGAATCACATGTATACTGTTGGAAAATGTAATCCCAACATCGAGAAAACATTGTTTCGTGGAACGAAATTTGGGAAAAGTATTTGTTTAAGTAACATATTCATTTGATTAAAGTTTGCAGATCTCATGTTAAGGTATGCACGATAAATGTCATTTCAAGTGTGAAATGGTGTCCCATGAATAACTGCTGCCGTCTCCGTGATTTTTGAATGACAACATGAAAACGCGTAGACTTGCTTCTTGTCATTTTATGGGTGGAGTTGTTGCAGTAAAATCTGCTACAGTCTAGGCTAGATTTTACATTAGTTATTTCTCATACCTGGGGATTTCACAGGCCAAGGCAACAAGCCGACATTCTGTAATGCACATAGGAAGACACCAGCTGTATGCCGAAGAGCGCCATCATGTTGAAAAAACGCCCTCTGGAACGGCGATGACGGAAATGACAGCAAAACCAATTCAGTGGCCTGTCTCGCATGCAAATGAGCTGCCATGGTATGTGGAATAAAGGCGAGAGCGCCCCCTGCTGTCGTGAGCATTTGCTGCCAATTAGTGATTGCAATATCGGACCAAAAGATCAATACCGGTATTCGGTATTTTTAGATCCTAATACCGAGATACCGGTAGTAGAAATTTTTAGAAAAGAAAGAAAACACACGTGTTTCTTTGTTTTATCTGAGAACGTAAATTAATAACTATCGAAATATTACACACTTTCTTCACAACTACAACCTTGTTTTCACAGATAAGAATTTCTAGTTTTTCAGATAAGAATTCTTTCACAGTTAAGAATTCTAAATTTCTACTAAATACCGGAAAAAAAAAAAAAAAAAAACGGTATTTCAACTTGTGAATACCGGTATTACAAAATTGTACAAATGGCTCAAAATACCGGTATTCGGTATCCCGGTATTGCAATCCCAAGCCACAATACCATTGTTGGTCAAGTACACCTGCGATAGACAAACTGATTCCAATAAATGTTAATACCATAATATTAATAAATATAATAAATAATGTTTTCATACCACAACAAAATATAAATCTAGAAATCTGAGAAGGATTACTTCCAGACATTCTGAACTGTTTAATAAAAATTTAATAACCACGATTGGATAAAAACCATTGCGAACATAGTATATGATTTTATAAATAACGAAATGTTGAAGATAAGTTGGTCCATCATTGCTGATAGAAAATTGATAAAAAAAAATTTATAATAAACAAATGAGAATGTCTTCAAGATCATGTTAATCCATTCAAAATTTCCCGATTTTTTTACACAAGTTTTAGTAATTATAAATGGGGAATCTTAATTAAAGGCTATATAATTCACTTAATATAGAAAATAATTAAATTAAAATAATTAACCAAGTGATCAATGTAATATATATCATTTAGCTATATTTAAAAATCAACATTATCTACCTCATTCATTAAATTAATAAAAATTAAACATTTTCTATTCGTTGAAGCTTAATTTGAACTTTTCATCAATCTTTACCAATCACTTCCTTAACAATACCAATTATAGTATCTAATAATTGAACGAAATACAAGAAAGCCACAGCAAAGCGTGGCCGGGTCTTCTAGCATTTAATATATAGTTTACATTATTAAAATTAGGTAAGTAAAATTATTAAAATAAAAATTAATTTCTAGACTTCGAATAAGTTTTGAATTAATACACACAAAGCGTATTCTTACCATCACGATCTATTCTATAAAATCTATTTGTTCTCCCTTTGCAATTAACGTTATGTAACTGGATCTATTCAAGGCAGATTTAAATCTTTGGCTCTATACACTGCAATACTTTTTCCTTTAGCTTATCAGGATATTTACCTTTAAGTTTATCCCAGTCCTATTAAACAAATAAAGAGCATTAAATAACAATAGAAAACAACAAGATAAATATACTTTAAAAAGTGAATACGCAATTGAATTATGCAAATTCTTTCAAAATTAAATGTTTCATATTAAATATATTTTCATATTAAATTTGGCAAGATATATCGAGAAATCCGAGAAGGATTTCTTTCAGTTATTCTGAACTGTTTAACAAAAATATTAATAACCCGTTTGATTAAAACCATTGCGAACAAAGTTCATAATTTTATAAATAACTAAGTTTACACGATAAGTTGGTCCTTCATTGCCGATAGAAAAGTGACAAAAAAAAAAAAAAAAATTTATAAATTAAAATGCATTAAATACCATGTTAACATATTCGAAATTTCCCGATTATTTTTACACAAGTTTTTCTAATTATAAAATTTGGTTAAAAATGGGAGAGTCTTATTCAAGGCTATATAATTCACTTAATATAAAAAAAATAATTTAATTAAGATAATTAACCAAGTGATTGATGATAATGATATATATCATTAGCTATATTTAATATATAGTATACATTATTAAAATTAGGTGAGTAAAATTATTAAACAAAAGAAAATTAATTTCTCGACTTCAATTATGTTTTTAATTAATACACACAAAGCGTAATCTTACCATCACGATTTATTCTGTAGTACCTTGCTTCTTTGCTTCCCTTTGCGATTAAACTTATATAACGGGATCTATTCAATGCAGATTTAAATCTGTCTTGATACCCGTAATATTTTTTTTTTCTGGTTTTTCGGGAAATCTGTTTATCCAAATCCTATTTAATAAATGAAGAGCATTAAATAACAAAAATATAAAACAAGATAAAATACACTTTCAAAATTTTCATATTATGCAAATTAAATTAAAGCGTTATAACATCAGCCAAAAACATAGCAGAATCTAGAGCTAAACTACCGTGGCTCCTTATTGAATCCTAGATGCAGGGGAAATAAAAAACACAATATAACAGATTACTTTATTTAGGTTCTGCAATAATTTATAAATCGGATATAAATACCATAATAATAATAAATAATGTTTGTATACCACAATAAAATATAAATCGAGAAATCTGAGAAGAATTACTTCCAGACTTTCTGAACTGTTTAACAAAAATATTAACAATCACTATTGGATAAAAACCATTGCGAACAAAATTTATGATTTTATAAATAACGAAATGTTGAAGATAAGTTGGTCCTTCATTGCTGATAGAAAATTGATAAAAATATAATAAATAAATGAGAATGTCTTCAAGATCATGTTAATCAATTCAAAATTTCCCAATTTTTTTTACACAAGTTTTACTAATTATAAATGGGGAATCTTAATTAAAGGCTATATAATTCACTCAATATAGAAAATGATTAAATTAAAATAATTAACCGAGTGATCTATGTAATATATATCATTTAGCTATATTTAAAAATCAACATTATCTACCTCATTCACTAAATTAATAAAAATTAAACATTTTCTATTCGTTGAAGCTTAATTTGAACTTTTCAGCAATCTTTACCAATCACTTCCTTAACAATACCAATTATAGTATCTAATAATTGAACGAAATAGGGCAGGAAGCCACAGCAACGCGTGGTCAATCTGCTAGTATTTAATATATAGTTTACATTATTAAAATTAGGCAAGTAAAATTATTAAACGAATGAAAATTAATTTCTAGACTTCAACTAAGTTTTTAATTAATACGCACAAAGCGTAATCTTACCATCACGATCTATTCTGTAGAACCTATTCTATTCTCCCTTTGCAATTAGTGTTATGCAACTGAATCTATTCAATGCAGATTTAAATCTTTGGCTGGATATACTGTAATACTTTCTCCTTCTTTTGGCTTTTCAGGATAGCTACCTTTCAGTTTACCCCAATCCTATTTTATAAATAAAGAGCATTAAATAAAAAAAATAGAAAAACAAGATAAAATACACTTTCAAAATTGAATACGCAATAGAATTATGCAAATTCTTTCAAAATTAAATGTTTCATATTATGCAAATTAAATTAAAGCGTTATAAAAACAGCCAAAAACATAGCAGAATCTAAAGTTAAGCTGCTATAGCTCTTCATTAAATTCCAGATTCTAGGAAATAACAAAAAACCGCAATATAACAGATTACTTAATTTAGGTTCGAATCCTCTTTATTTTTTAAGTGTAATTTGAAATTATGAAGTAAGATCCCAAAATCGCAGATTACCTATTCTGCATCCATTTTTACTTAAGTTAACATTAAAAATATTTATCGTCAAAGCAGCTGTTTGCATATATTTGAAAATGATTTATTCACATTCTTCAAATCAAGTCAATTATCCAATTATTTCACTAAAAACAATTAATTTAAGATCATAAATTAATAGATAAAATAAAGCCTGTAAAATCTATTCTGTTGCTTCTTTCCATAATATGTAATTGAATCTGATCTATTCAAAGCAGATTTGAATCTTTGGCTGGATATACTATAATACTTTTTCTCTGGCCTTTCGGGATATCTGCCTTAACTTTATCCCAGTCCTAATTAATAAATAAAGAGCATTAAATAACAAATATATAAAGCAACAAGATAAATACACTTTCAAAATTAAAATTTTCATATTATGCAAATTAAATTAAAGCGTTATAACATCAGCCAAAAACATAGCAGAATCTAGAGCTAAGCTACCGTGGATCTTCATTGAATCCTAAATGCTGGAATTAAAAACACAATGTAACAGATTATTTTATTTAGGTTCGAATCCTATTTTATTTTTTATGCGTTCATTTGAAATTACAAAATACAGATGCAAAAGTCGCAGATTACAAGCTCTTGCATCCATTTTTACTTAGGTTAACATTAAAAATATTACTCATCAAAACAGTTGTTTGCGTAGTTTTTTTTTTTTTTTTCCCTCCAAAAAAAAAACCCAAAAACCCAAAAACCTGCTTTTAATATTAATTCGATATTTGAAAATGATTTATTGACATTCTTCAAATCATGTCAATTATCCAATTATTTCACTAAAAACAATTAATTTAAGATCATAAATTAATTGATAAAATAAAAAGCCTGCAGAGTCAGAAAGTTTGAATAAGTATCAGCTATTATGATGTAATTAAATGGAATAAACAATTTAGAAATATTTAAATGAAGCATTCAAAGTTTTTTATATATATTTGTGGAAATGTAAGTTCAAATATTTTTTTTTTTTTTTTTTTTACAATGCCGTTATATTCTCGCAAAATTTTCTATTCTTAATTATTTTTATTAATTTTCCAATATCACAGAATTGTTCCCTGTGGTCAATTTTATGTGACTTATGAATTCAAAAGTCATACAAGAAAGTCGAAAAAGACATTAACGCATGCCACCACGGATATTTTCTTTACTACTACACCACATCGCTGCGCTTAGAGCTGAGTTGCCCCTTTACAGTTTGGGAATGATGTGGGGAGAAGAAGTCTGATTGGGCAATGGGACGTTCTACGGTCATATCAGACCGGGACGTACGGCTTAAAGTGGATTCCAAACCACTACAAACATCCATGAAACGACCGGGATTCGATACCTGTGGTACCGAGAGCCATTCAGCCATCAGACTCATGGCATTTTTTCTTTAAGTATAAGATTAGTTAATTATCACAATTAACAACATTTTTTATACTATTGGTTCTGGTATTGATTAACGTAAAACAAGTCACACACGACCGAGCAGTTTAAAATTATATTGTGAATGCAAGAGAAAAAGTATTTCCCTTGATTTCAGCTTATTTTTACACTTCATTTATTAATACAGCTAAAGTAATTGTATAAATCAATTCAAAATACCAAAGCTTCTTCTTCCAATCTGTTAGCTTCAGAGGTTCAGTCCATGATTTTAGCCAGAGTGAATACCGCTGGAGGTCGCCACCAATTCATGCCATTTGTCAAGATCTTTTATGCAATGTTTTTTATCTTTTTTATGTCGCTCTTGATTAAGCAAATTTTTTGCAATAAATATTTTGCCTTTGGTCAGCAATCTGAGACCACATCTAATAATTTTGTCATTTTGACACTACTGTACGCTTCTTTAACGAAATGTCATAGTCTACTTTCACTTTGAAGAATAAGCAATCTTTTTTTTTTGTTGCCACATTATTCCAAGTGTTATTATCTCGTTCTGGGAGTAATCAGCTTTGTTACTAATCACCAGAAAATTTCCGCTGCTGCACCATTGATGTAACTACATTCTACCTCTATTAAGAATTTCCTGTAGCTCTTTAGTAAGCCTTATATCTTCAGTTCTTGTATTTTCGCGGAAAGGACATCTTCTATATAAAAGTCTTCTTCCAAGATAGGTGTCGATACCGGAAAATTATCTTTTTGTCTATTGCTAGTTGTTTAAGCGTGCGCATAGCTAAAAGAGGGGCGCTAACTGTTCCGTAGCATGACAGTCGCGAATTCGTATCTTTTAACTGGCTCATTCCTTTTCAATTCCTTCTATTAGCTCACACTCTCCCTATCTATATCTTGTTCAAATTTTCAATTGTTCATAAAACATTTTTATTCATCCACTCAAGTTCAAATATATATTTTTTTTAACTTGTAGTGGATGACACTGGATGTTAATAAAGTTTTTTCAAATATTAATTCAATGATTAAATTTAATTCATTCATTTTAGTTTTTTTAGATTTAAGTTGCATATATCTACCAATAGAGGGCGCCAGATAAATTTAAAAAAATGAATGAAAATTATTTATAAAGGACTTTCTGCAATAGAGTGAAAAAAAGTAGGAATTGACTTTAAAATTTTTTTTTTTTATATATTACTTGTTTCATTCCACAAAATGCTTTGTAATTTTCTTTTGATTGGGGTTATTATTTTTTTTTTTCTTATGGTTCTATAAATTTTTACATATCTGCCGAAAACGAATAAATGTGTTAACGAAATCTAATTAGATTGAAAAAGGTCGTCTTGTATTACACCATCGTGAAATTGTGAATAATTAAACGAATTTCCTTTTGTTGTAACGGAAGACGCGTTAAACAGGACACGAAGTTTTGTTTTTAATTTGTCGGCATATAATAGGAATAAACAATTTGTGAACATATACTACTAAATGTTTCTACAACTATTTCAAAATAAATATGCTAAATTAATTTCAAATTTTAATAGTTTATATATGCAAATTTTTCACCACTAAGCATAATTTTTTTCGACTTCCATCCTTAATTTTTTAATTTCTAAAAATGCTGAATTTTTCTCTTTAACTAATGTTTTATTTGCCTCTTTTTATTTATTATCTTGTTAAATATCCAAATTTTAAAATAATTTTTTTTTTTTAAATAAAAATTTACAATTTAGTTGTAACTTATGATTTGAAACAATTCTTTATTACTTGAACTGAATTTCGTCAGGTCAATCTTTTTTCACAGAAAGTCTACCATTATGATACATCTATAAGTAATAAAATTGTCAAAAATAAGATTTGAATATTATTTGCTTAATATATCATTTGAAAACGATATATGGATAATTATGACACTTATCTATTATTTACCTATAAGTAACAACTCATTCTCCTTGTAAATTACATATTGCTTTTTTTATATTTTTTCAAAAATTGGATACATATAATTTTAGATTTAATTTAAAACTAAAAAAACACTACTTTTGCTTCTGCAAATAGAAATATATAAGCATTTCTTTCTTACTTAAACGAAATGCGTATATCACTTGATACTTTTAAATGAATCTTTTATTTCTTATTACAATATATTTAAAATAATTTGCATTTCAATTAAATAACACATTTCATGTAAAAATAGCATGATGAATCAAAATTTAGAGAAAATTTTTATATATTTTTGCCATTATATAATTTAAGAAATCATATTTTTGTAAGAAATCCATTAAAAATATTCATTGTTAAGAATTACAAAAACATTCAAAGCTGTAAGAAGGATAAAGAAAACTTTTAGCCTTTAAAAATACAAAATGTATTAATATATTTATTAGTGAAATGTATCCAATTCAGTAATGGATGTATTCATTATTATGCGTTAAATAAAAATTCTATTATCTGTACATTAAATAAAATTAATTTTTAACATTCTTTTCTAATTCGAATTTTCTCCTTGAAATTAATGTGTATATTAACAAATAGTTTCTGTATTAAATTTTCCATGCCATACCAATGATGGTTTAATTTTTGCATTAAATCATGATTTTGTTTCATAACAATCATACAAATGTATAAAAATCAATTAGTTCATGCTTTGAAATCTGAAAATGATCTTTTAATGTAAAAATATACTGCTATAAAAATTCAATTTTTCCTGCTATGAAACTCATTTTTTCATTTTCTACCCCTGAATATTTGTCTTATGAAACTTTTTTTAAAGAATTTCTATAATTTTATACTTATATAAGAATCTTTTAATTCATTTAATAAATCAACATATTCAGTGTGATTGAAAATTTCTAACAAATCTTTTCTAAAAATAATATCTTGTTTAAATTAAAAATGTGCTTTTTTATTATTATTTTAATGTAGTATATTGAATTAGAAAATTCAATTTTCTATTGATGCAAAAAAATTTCTTTTGTTTGTTTTGCAATTGTTGGATATAAAAATGTAACATTTTTCTTGATAGATTGCTCGATAAATATGTCCTGCATTACAATCCGAATTAATGCTTTATTTTATATAGAAGTGTATAATATTCAGGTACACAGTGTAACTACACATTCAAGAATTAAGAAGAGATAAAAATTAACTGTTAATTTATATTAGCATTAACAAAACACTGTTAACAAATATTGAAAGAGTTTTTCCCCTATCTCTAGCTCAAAAATATTTGTATTCAATTATATTGCGTATGTAGATAAAATACAATTATTGTATCTGTATATAATGCAACTATATTTGCATAATTTTTTGTTGTATTCATTGTAAAAGTAATTCATTGCAAAATTCTTTTATTAAAAAGAATTCTTTTTATTATGTAGTTATAAAATATAATAAATATTTCAGTTTAATTTCTACTGAAATGTTTTTCAACATTTAAAAAATTAATAAAATAAAAATTAAGGATAATTAAAACACAGGACATTAATACCTTATTATTCACAATTTAAGTTTCATCTTAGATATTATATTTTAAATATATATAAAAAATGATAACATGTCAGTATTTATTATAAATTGAGAGATGTTTGAAATTAAATTTTTTGATGTAAACTCATTTTTTTTCTATTTCATCATTGTGTAAAATTATTTTTGTTCTTAAATATTTATTTCGGTTGTTTTACATTGAGTTAAATTTGTTTTTAAATCTTTGTTGATGTTTTCTTGTAACGAGAAAGATGTTTGAATCAAAATATTGAAAACAATGAAAATGTACACATTTATTTATATTACAAGTACAAATATTTATATGCTTATAATTATAGTATACAACTCTAAAAAATTAAAACTTTTAAATGGAAACGGCATTTAAAAAAAAAAAAAAAAAACAGAACAGCATTTTATGTAAAGAAAAACATGCATAAGCTTTTGTATAACAATTAGAAAACAGCTGCTATAGTTGAAGGACGGATTCTAAACAGCTTCAACAATACATTGAAAGCACTTTAAAAGAAGGTTTCAATTACGCAGTGAAAATTGATATGTAAAGAGAAAACACTATATATAATAATTCTGCATAATTAATGGAAATAATTCAATTTTTATTATTATCACACCTGCATTACTATAGTCCACCCACAGATGGTTGTGGATACACATCCTCTTTATCGATGGATACAGACGATTACTTGCGAAGGCTGCTAGTCAGATGGATGCAGCACAAATGCTTTCAAAGAAAAAATATATATATATAAAAGTGTGGAAATTTCCCCACCTAGTTTTCCTTATAACATCGAGCAATCTAAAGTTTTAATTATTAAAAATTCTTTTATTACATTTAAAAATCATTCTGAAATGACATTTCCTGTTCTGAGATGCAGCTCTTTTTTTAATCAACCCGATTTGGCTGCTTGCTAATGTTTTTTTATATGGCCAATTATGAGAGGGCGAAAAAAAAACTGATTACGAATATCGCAAAAATTATAAAGAGTTTTCTTTTCTATTTTTATTATAAAAGTTGATAAAAAGAAATAAAAGGTATTCTACGAAATAGGATACAAACCTGCTCTCGACATTTTATGTACATAGCACAATTTAGCATTCAAGGTTAAAATTCTTCACAGTACACACCCCTAGTATTAAGAAAGAGGAAGAGCAGAGAAAAATAAAATTAATAAAAAAAAAAAAAAGGTTAATCAGAAGAGACAGAGATTTGATATAGCATTGATCACAATCCTTTAATATGTTAATTCTTCAAAGAAGTAGATGCCTTTATAAGCAATATATTTTTTAACTTCCAAATTTATCCAGTAAATCATTGATATATATTTCTAATAAAAGATATTCATAAAATACAAGTTAAAAGCAAATAATTTTTTTTCTACTATAAATTTTGAGTAAAAACAAAATAAAAATCTATCAAAAGGGAATTATAAAAAATTTGCTGAAATATTTTACATACTGAAATTCATTATTTATAAGAAACTGATGTAATACAAATGCAAAGAGAGTGTAATTTTTATTTTATATACTTAAATTTTAATAAATTTCATAAACTGTCTCAAAAAAATTATATGCCTTTAAGTTTTTTTTATGATAAAAATAAAAAAAATCTTGAATTCTGATATAATTTATAATCCTGCCTATCTAAAGGTAAATGTAAATCTTGCAGCACAAAAACATATAAGGATTTAACAAATAAACATCTGTAGAAATTAGAAATGATAGATTTCTTATATACAAATAAAACATTGCTAGAGCTTATGACATAAAAAAAAAATTATTCTGGATACAAACTTGGAATTAATACTGCTTAGCACACAAACAACACTTAATAATGACACTATTGCAATAAAATTGGTCATAAATACATGAATAATAAAAAGCCTCGCAAATAAATCAAATATTCACAACTACACATAAAAGCTATATAAATATCAAGAGAACTCTAATAATTTCCTTTTTTTTTTACAAATGTGTCATAGAATTCGAATATACACATTTCATTATTATAAACACCCATAATCTTTCTTTCACTTCAAAAATCATATGAATATTTAATATAAAACATCAATAACTGCCAATTTAAAAACTGCTTTTCAAGCCACAGAACTTTTTCACAACACATACAGGCAAGACTTGTGCCTCATGACATGGATGAGTAAGTAGACACTTATGAGCAAAAAGAAAAGAAAACAATGTAACTTTTTCAACTTCCATTTAAATTGGTCTCTATTTCTCTTTGAGCTCTGGATATTTTCATTTTGTCTTTTGGAGTCTCCGGCTCACCCACCTCTTGCGCAAACATTTTCATTTTCTCCTTAAAAGTCAACTTTTCTGGACCAGGATTTTTAGCAACTCCACCCTGCTGAGTTCTTTCGGCTTCAATACGCTGCCGTGGATCTCTGTACACCTCTTGTGAACCTATAACTCCAGGAGTGTTACCAGGATTGTAGGTGTTAAGGTTCTGACTGTTGAGAGGTGTAGCGAGTACTTCATTGATGTCATCAAGAGTATAGGACTGAGTGTCCAAATTGTGGTTGCCATTAGAGTCGCAATCATTTTCCATGGGGAATCATGGAATGATACCTTTTTAGGATAATGGGGAGCCCCATTATCACAGTTTCTTATAGACGATGGAACATATCGACTGCCTGTACCTATTGTAGACATTTGATTGGTTATTTCATATGAGGATTTGCGGGTGGGTGGTGCAGGAGGTTCTAGTTGTTGCTTTCCATACTCCCCACCAGAATTCTGTTGCATAACATGAGAGTCATTGAGTCGTTGATTGCGCATGGATGCAGGCTTCTGGCTATACACCGTTTGGTAGCTAGGCTCAACTGGAGGCGGAGAGGTGGGCAAAGGCGGCGGAACATCTTGATGGTTGGAATTGTCAATGTGGTTCATCTTTTCGATTGTATAACTTGGCATAGGTTGATGATCAGGCATGTGTGAATGATTATTTGACATCATTTGGTGATTTATGATAGGCTGACTGGGTCGATTTGGAATTTGATTAGGAATAGCGTTGGGCATTTTAAATTCATCCTGGAAAATAAATATTTTAATATTAATTCTCTATTTTATAAAATACTAACAACATTGTAATAAACACTGTAATATGCTTAGTTTCGTATGTTTGTTGAATAAAAATGTAAAATAATGATAATTAGAAGATTTTCAAAAGTTTAAAATAGTACAATATATTATATTATTTCAGAGCAATGGCCCTTTTCATAACTATTACTAACCAGCATTTAAGACTTATTTAGCGAGATTATTTTTACAATATCTTTAGGCAGATTTGATTAAGATGTTCTCAGCAATCATTGCAGCCAAAGTATGCAACAGAAAAATTACAACTTATTTTTTTTAATGCTGGAGGAGAATTGACATATTGATTATTTTGTTATTTGATGAACATATAGCCTGTAGCAAAACAATGAAATTCATGGTAACTTGAATGATTGTACATATAAAAATTTTAAATGTTTAGCTTTTAAAAATGTTTAGTACTTTTTAATACAAAAATTTATTTGTTTATTTATAACACACATTGTGTCAAAGAAACTTTTTAATATTCAAAAATTGTGAAATGCTTCATAACAGGTAATTCCCGAGATGTATTAAATAAGATCTCATTTTTTTAAATAACTTCATAGCAAATAGAATTATAATTAAATTCCTAGATTAGAGATTTATATGTTTTAATAATATATTTACATTGAAAAATATAAATAAAATTATCTAACCTGCCGACGTCTAGCTTCTCTTAATAATTTTTCTTCTGCATTTTTGGCTACTTCTAATTCTCGTTTTCTTTGAACTTCTTCCAGACGCAACTGTCTTAATCGCCCTTCTTGCTCCTGTAAGTTGATAAAATATATTATATATAAATAATAATATATTTTAAATATGTCTAAATATTTATATCAATACTTAAAACACATAATATACAAAAAAAGTTTCAATAATTATTTTTTCTCCTTTGTTTTTTATATGGAATCTCTCATATTATGGTTATAATTAGTTAATCTAATTCTGACCATTTATAACTGAAAATTTAAAATAATTAAGATTTAAAGTTAACGTTTTCCCAATTCAACAGCAATAACTTGCCAGCAATTAAAACAATTTATAAAATATTATTATCAATATGAACAACAAACTTTAATTATTTACTTCCAAAATTTTGCAATAATTACTAAAAATGCTATTAATATATCAGTAATATTTTCAGTCTTGTTTATATATATATATTTATATGAACAACATTATATAATTAATATTTTACGAAAATACTTGAGGCATGGTTATTTATGAATCTTTAATAAAAATCTATTCTTTAAAAAAAAATTATAAAATGAACATTTAATTTTTATACCTCTAAAGTTTGTTGCTGCCTTTTCCATTCATCATTGTGGCTCATTTGCTGCTGCTGTTGTTGTTGTTGTTGCATCTTCATTTGAGTTTGGTTTTGTTGTACATCCCATTCCAAGCGGCGTTGTCGAGCTCTTTCGAGTTCTTCTTGCATTTTAAGTTTCCGCTCACGAGTTTCAGCCCGATCCAACAAATCCTTAAGATACAAAATATTTTATTTAAATAAAATCATGTATAAAAATTAGTGTTTTACACAGTAAATTACCTCCTTTTTTTTTTTTTTTTTTAAATTATGAATTTTTAAAATTTATTTAAAAAAAAAAAAAAAAAATTATGAATCATAAAAACAGCTGTTAAGAAATGAGACCCCAAATTTCTATTTGATTATTAAAAATTATTCATGACATTTAAAAATTTTATAATATGTTTTGAACATAAAATAAAAAAAAAATTAAAAAAATTAAGAATACACTTAACAAAATCATGAATAAAAATGCAACATACAAAAATTTTAAACACAGTAAGAATAATTAAGGAAAGTAAAATCCTGCAGCACTCTGATTTAGCAATATTCAGAACTCTGGGATTCTGAACCTTTTCAAACAATTCTTTGAAGCAATACTACTGCCATAAATCAAATAAATATTTTTTATATGTACGCTAAATAATTTTGAAATATTTATTGAAGAAAGGGTTCTATTAAATATTTTAACACTCATAAAGTAAGTGCATACAGTAAGTACGAAGAGTTAAGAGATATAATATCATACCCCTTGTAAAATCACTCATTTAAACATTTCACAATTATTTTTTTTTAAGTGGGAGAACAACCACCAATGCAAAATATGAAAGATGATGATGATACAACAGAGTGCTTATGAAAGATCAAATCAAAATAAATTATCCCCCCCATAAATGCATTCCAAAGTTATTTTTCATGTAAACATAAATAAAAATGTATAAGATAATCAATATTATTATAACTATATTTTCAATTTTGTTAGCAGATGGCATCTTTTACTAACAAATCATCCTCCAATGTTCAATTCCAAATGAACACTATTATAAATGCACCTAACTTTAGAAAATAAGTTAGTTACAGCCATCAGTTATATCAAGCTATTTCTTTGCATCCCAACATGTACAATGTTATCGTATTCCACAAGTTGCACACACAATTGAAATTTCAAAAATCCCTTCTGTACAAAAAGTTTTTTTTTTCCTACAATATATTAAACAAATTCATGATTGCTAGAAATGTAGTTATAATTATTTATTAACACTTTGAGTAGAAATGCAAACTAATCAGTAAAGCTTAATCAAATGTATGTAAAATCAACCAAATAAATTATATATTTTTAACATCAGAATTTAAGACTTATTTTGAAATGGGCTAATACTAAAACTGAATGTCTTACTAAACTGAATTGAATATCAATTAATTTTTTGGATTAATGGAATATGATGACACCAATTAAATTTCGTTATTTATTTTTTAATATTTTTTATTTATGGACCTTTTTATAAGGCATGACGAATCTATAGAACCAGTGCCCTCAAAAGATTGTACATAATAAAGGAAGCCTCAAGATCTTTCAGTGAAACAATACACTTACTTCATCATCATCATCTTCTTCCTCCCCGTGCAATTCTTCTGCACGTCTTTGGAATTCTTGCTCAAGCCTTAGAGCTCTTAAGCGATCTTCTTGTTGGGGTGTGAGATGAGGTCGACTTTCAAGCTCACGGATTTCTTCATCTCGAGCTCGTCTTGCTTCTTCTTGTCTCTGTTTGTGGAGCTGAAATTCCATAAAAAAAAAAAATGTTAATACATATTAAATATAATTCTGAATTTTCAAGTACAGAGATTTTTTTAAAAATCCCCAAGTTCTTAATTATTAAATTATTTGTAATTGAATGGCAGCGTAACTTTTCTTGTAAAATATTAAACAAATAAAAATCAAATATTCAAACATTCATTTCTGAATGAAATTGTTGCAAGAGGAAAATAAAGTACATTTATACCTAACATTTTTAGTAATTTTAAGGAAATTACTCAGCTCAAAATTACATCCACATTTAAAAAGGAAAAACCCTACAAGATAATTAATTTTTAGTTGCAGACATTGACTTTAAAGGTAAGTTGTTTCTTTTTATTAAATTTATAACATTAGAAAAGTTAAAATTTGAACAAATATTAATAGAAATACATGTTAAAAAAAAGACTAATTTCCAAATCACAAAAATAAATACTCAAACATTAAAAAATATTATTAATTTACATCCATAATAAGATGCAAAAATAAAAACCATTAATTTAAAATTACAAATTATTTTACTTGAAAACACATAGATATTTATAAAAAAGGAAATAGTCTATTATTTCATGCATGCTTTAGGAACAAAACATTTATATATGAATCAAGCATTCAGAAAGGTAGAAATTCAAATAAATTAAAAACCCAATAAACTTCACAAACATATAAAAAGAATTGAATCTCCTTTTACAAAAAGAACATGATCACAAATTACTGAACAAAAAAAAAAAAAAAAAAAATCCAAGTTATTCTTCAAAAATACAACATCCATTTCATACGGGGGAAAAGACTAAAACCAAAGAATAAAAAAAAGACACAATGGAGGGACAGCATGCACAACACTCAGTAAGACCACAAAGACGAACCTCATCCATTCAGAAAGCCACAATTTACGACATTGGTAGTTGGATTTACTTAAAAAGAGCATACTCACAAGAAAATGAGTAGCATTATAAAAGTTGCCTGACACAACTTTGGATATCTAGAGGTAGAGAAGCTTGTTAGTATTATTAGAAAGTAACAGCAGTTTGTTAAATTAAAATCTCCTTTAATTAAAATTAGTCATTAATACTTTAAAAATTGTTTAATAATTTTTAAATTAGAAATACACTACTGTGAAGCTTACCTTTTCTTTTTCTTCACGTTCCCAAGGAGAAGGACTCAATAGATTGGATGGTTCTTTCTTATCATGACCAGCAACATGCTGTTGAGCTTCATAGGCAACAGAATTTTGACTAAAAACCACATTCATTTTTTTAGTCATTAAAAAAATATATTATATTTATTATAAAAACAATGCTTACATTAATTTATCTTAACATAATGAAGGCAGTCTGCAGAGATAAGTATATAACCTGAATTCCTGCATATATATATTTTTTTTTTTGTTGTAAATATACTTAATTTGTAATATCTTTTAAGTGGTTAATATATTCTGTAATGGTTGGCATCTCTGCAAGTGACGTTAATTTTCGCCAACAATTGAAAGATAAAAGACTGGAATTCATATCTCCTGTCTTCAAAGTGATACATTTCAAAAACAGTCAATGTCAAAAATATTATATTAATTTATGAAAAGTTTTTCCTATTAATTTAATTTTATCATGATTTTTTTTTTTTCCTTCTTTTTTTTTGATGAATTTTACAATTTTTTAATTCAAACACTTTTATAAAAAAAAAAATATTTTTTTTTTTTTACAAAAATAAAAATAAATTTCTTCTTCTTAAGCTCTACAACCAACTGTCTCAGCCAATTTCCACCATCTTAACTTATCTAATGCTATCCATCTATAAACACCAATGTTCCCCCGATCACTTTTCTACTTTATCCAATCATCGTATGTGGCCATTTTCTTCTGTTTTTTCTTCACTGGATTTTCATCTCCATAACTATATATATATATATATATATCAAGAAATCTTATTTGAGACATTTACAAATGGTTCGCTAAATTTAAGTTGTAATTCAGTATTATATCTTATTTTTCAAACTCCATTTTCATTTACTGCTCCAAATACTCTTCTAAGGATTTTTCGCTCAAATGTTAATAATTTATCATCATCTGATTTGTTCAATGTCCAGCATTTACTTCCATACAAAACTACTCATCTAACTAATGTTGTTTACAGTTGTCTGTTATGAACTTAAACTTTTTCTTCATTTACAGTCAGAACCAATGTTTTTTTACTGCCAACTCGAGAGCACAAAATGCTGCATCCATAGCCATCTTAATTCTTCCCATGATGTCCATGTCATCTGCGAAAGCTAACAAATGTACTGATTTTATGTGTTTATATATTTATATATCCATCTTATAGCTTTCCAATAGAGATATTAAACAGCTGATGAACGAGAATCACCTTGTATCTATACTGAAAAAGAACTAAAACATCTGATATTTCTGTTCCAAACTTTACTCTACTAAGGGTCATCTTTAACAGGTTCACCGATTTCTCAGGTATTGCCATCTCCAGCATTGTTTCAAACAATTTTTTCAAATCAATGAAAGTGGTATGTAGTGTACCATATTTTTTTTTTTGCTGTGTATATTCTCGAGTTTTGTCTAATGATGTGTGTTTGAACAGTGGTAGAATCTACTACTATTTGGAATCCACACTGATATTTTTAGATTATTTTACCCGTATAAACCAGTTAGCCATTCCATTAGGATGTTTATGAATATCTTATATGAAGTGTTCAACAGAGTAATTCCTCTACAGTTGTTACATTCTAACTTGTGTTCTTTTTTGTAAGAGATAACACCATCGATTTTTTGAGTATCTTTAGGCTCCTTTATATTCAGGAGTTTGGCATTGATACCATCTGGTCCTGCTGAACTGTTATTATTTAATTTGTTCATAGTTTTCTTCACTTCATCTACAGATGGTGGCTCTATGTATTTGTCTCATTATTTCCGACATTTGTCAAATGAAGCATTCCCCTTGCACTACCCGAGATATCTTTTCCATCAAGAGCAGTCTTAAAATGTTTTCTCCATCTCCTGAGTATTTCAATTTTATCATTAATAAGTTCACCTTTTTTATCATGACATGCGTATGTCCTAGCACAAAACTCTTTTCTAGAGTTGTTTATTACATTGTAAAACTTTCTGCATTTTGAGATGTTCTATCTCCTCCCAATTTTTAATTTTTAGCTACTTTAATATAAATAAAAATATGGGGACATCATCTCAATTCTTATTTCTTGAAAATATACATAGTAAAAATATATATAGTTAAATAGAAAAACATTTTTAATGGAATATATATTTTTTCAACACATAATAATATCAAAAATAAAAAATTTTAGTAAAAAGTTTTTAGCAGAATTCTCAAATATTAAGAAAATATCACTTATGCGAATAAACTTTATTCAATTAAAATAAGATATATTATGTATCTCATTTGAATTTTAAATAACTTCCCGAGTAGATATATATAATATTCTCTCAATAACATAAAATAGATAAGAAGTTCGACCAACTTGAAATACAACCTGTAAAATGAAAATGTTTAAGTAATTCGTCATTAGAAACTAAATCTCAATTTAAAAACCGTAAAGACATATACCTAATGTTAGCAGGTTTTGCAGGAAGAGCAGTCAGTCTAGGATCTGGCATTAGCTGAGGACGAATTAATTTCTGCTGCTCCATACCATCCTCTGATCGAGGTGGATAGCCAGATGGCCCATAACGATAACTTACAACAGGGGGCGGCTGATGTTGCATTCTAGGACCTGGTTGAGGAGGTGGATGCATAGTGTTTGCATCGTGAGGAATTGAAGTATCCAATGGAGGCATATAACCTCCAGGTGGCCTTTGAATTCTTTCAATTGTAGGATTAGTATACATTTGTGGACGAGGCTTTGGAGCAGGTGCAGGTGGTCCACCAGGATAAGGCGGGTGCATATGTCCAGTCATTTGTTGACTATGATGAAAATCATGAGGTAGTCTAGGAGGAACTGGGCCTCGAGGTAATGACCATGTGGCTCCTCTGCTCATCCGGATATTATTATGATGTTGTTGTTGCTGCTGTTGTTGTTGAATAATTAGTCTTTCACGGTCCTCTCGTCGGCGTACCTCTTCACGCATCTCTTCCATTTTGGCTTCCTGTCTGAGAAGATCTCTTTGACGGGGATCCATATGCATCATGTTATAATCTTGGGGATTCATAGGTGGATACGGTTTATTGTTTAACTCTGGATGAGACATGTTATCTTGGTATGGTCTCATATCATTTTCAGGTGGTCGTAATGGATCAGCACTACGAAAATCTCTGTAAATAAAATATTTAGGAAAATTAAAGTACTCGATCATGAAATCATTATAATTTACATAGCATATTTACTAAATTTTGCATGGCATACAACTGGTGTGAATGAAATAAATAGGTTAAACAGGTTTTATAATTGAGTAAGTTCCATTTTTTAATAAAGATTTTTAAAAGAAATAAAATTAAAATTTGTTTTAATTGATTAAAAACAACTTTAACAAAATTTGAGTTAAAGAAAAGTTTGATCTTTTAAATAATATCATTGTTTAATTGATTTTTTTTTTGTAATTCATTAATAAGCATGTAAAAATATTTTAGTTGTAAAATCAGAATTTATTATGTTTTTAATATCAACTTTATAACCATTATTTTAAATTATTCTTGCTTTCAGGTATCAATTTCTCTATATTTTGAGTGAGTATAATAACACCTGTTTTGCTCTTCCTGAATTTCCAACACATTCAGTTGCCACACTCACCCTTATTAAACTGAGTACTGTGGGCTTTCTGGTTGTAACCACTTTACTGTACCTTTATAAAAGTACAGTAAAGTAATTAAGCTACCTTATCATTACCAGAAATCGCTACCTTATAGCTTTCTTCCCAGCATATTAAATTATTTTTTAGTGGTTGTGTTTATAATTTTGTTTTCTCTGACTGCAGATGCTCAGAAGCTTTAACAGGTAGTGTTTGAGGCTTTCCTTCCTTTCTGGAACTGATTCCCAAACACTTAAGTTTCTTAAAATGTTAATAAAATTAAGTAAATAGATTCACGTTTTTCTTAAACCCACTTGACTTTCAACTACAAATCATAGCAGCTGCTGTGATATTACAAAATATAAATATGAACTTTGGCACTTCAACTGAACTAATCAGAAATGATCCTGAAAATCAAAGATTATTTTGTAAGATAAATAAAATTTTAAAAATTGTTTTTATTTGCACCTAAATATATATATATAAAGAGAGAAAGAAAAACACTATTACATAGATGTTTTTCAATACCTTTGATCATGCAGTGGTCTAGGAGGATAATTTTGTGGCCCATAGTGAGAGTCCACAGAGCTATGTTGAGAGCCTTTTGGTGATCTGGGAGGTCCAACATTGGGGTGAGGATAGCCCATTGAATTAGCATACTGCTCCTGCTCACGGGGAGAAACAAGAGTGGATAATGGACGAGAACGATCCACAGGAGATTGGAGTCCTTGTGGATCAGGCCTGCTGAGGGATGATTGAGAACCATGAAGCAACCTGGGAGGATGCTGAGGATGTGCTTGTGATCTAATTAGTTAAAAAAAAAAAAAAGGATTATACGCAAAAGTTAACTATGAAAATAAAACTATTTAATGTACTGTAAAATATGTTATTAAAATTATCCAATATTTAATTAAAGGCAATAAAAAACACATAAGTTAATTTTTGAAATTACCCTGCAATCAATTTCAGAACTTTTAAAATATTTTCACTCAATATTCTAAAAAAAAAAAAAAAAAACCCCATCATTTAAGTTTTTTTTTAAAAAATGAATTTAAAAAGCTTTATTTTTTCTGCAAAATATATAGCCACTTAAAACAAAACCTTTTTATAATACTAAGAAAATGAACAACATAATATTTTACAGTATAAGCAATTGATTTATTGTGAATCTTTTTCTACTGTAATAAAATGCTGGATTAAATAATGCCTTTCATGATTTGACACATTCTATAATTTGCCACCAATTGAGCTGTTTGTTCTCCATTTTTTTTTTTTTTTTTTGCATTACTTCAAAAGTTTGTTGACCTCACTTGCCAGGAATGACACAGCATTGATTGCATTTTTAAAAATTTATCATCACTGTCAGTTTTCATTTCAGTACAGTGTTTATTTTCTAGTGGGTTGCACATCAAATTTGCATATTACAATTGTATCCATACAGTGAGTTACCATAAAGTAAGGTATTCTTGCAGCCAATCAGGTGATCTTAAAGTACTAATAAACATAAGCATGTGATTCTCAGTATATACCAACAATTAGAGACAATCATCTAGAAAAAGGCAGAACCAAAACTATAACGAGTGGACCTTCAACATTGATTTTTCAACAATGTACAATTTGAAAAAAAGAAATTATAATTTATTAATTATAAATTCTTTATAAACAATTTCATTTTGTAGGTGCTAGAATGTGCATAAGCACATTAAATATGCTCAATGATTTAGCAAACTTGCTCATCAGGCATGTCCTTGTGCCCAAACGTACTAGATTAAAGAGTGTCTAGATAGAAAGCAAAAATATCAACAAGTGAGCAAAACTGTTTTGAGTATTGTAGAATTTCTTAAAATATAAGAAACTTATCAAGCTTTATTACCTTTAGAAACCATTACAGTTTTCTCGAAAAGTTCCCAATGAATATAGATAATTCTTTTGATTCCATGAAAAGAAGTATATTTTTAATAAAACAATTAAATTTACACTTTATGGGAAAAATTTAAAGTTACAGTTAAGATTCTGTTTGAAAGCTATCTGAATATCTGTGATTTCATTTCCTTCTTTTTTGAGCTTGTTAATTAAAGAAAGAATAAATTCATACTTCAGAAATAAGAAAAAAACACCTCATTTTATTATGTAAATAAAACCAATCTTATCATGTAATAAGATCCAATATTATAATCTTTTAATTCCTTGAAAAGAAAAAAAAAAAAAAATTCACAAAGAAACTATTTTAGTATGCTTTATAATCTAACGAAAACGATCTAATAAATTAAAATGCAAATAATTACAAGTATTACCTAGGATGCTGAGGGCACGGATTTGGCTGTTGAGCTGTCATCTGTTGAGGAGGTGGTGGAGGTTGTTGATAGACACTTATATTTTGATAATGCCTTTCTTCTTGTATAGCAGATGGAGGCATAGATGGCACTTGAGGTGGTGGATGCATATTTGGTTGAGAAGGTGGTACATGTGAATTAGGAATAGTTCGATTAGTATCAGGTGGACCAGGGTAAGGTGGAGGATTTGCATCATCTGGTGTGTTACCATATTGTAGTCTGGAATCACCAGGAATTTCCTGGCGAAGGTTGTTGGCAGATTTTAACCTGGAGTGTTGGTCAGAGTAATCGCTGGCTTTAGGTATAGAAGCCGTAGAAGATGTTCTGCTATATGCAGGATTGTAAACTTCATGAGAACGAATGGTGCCATTAGCCTGAACTCGTACTGGTTCAGCATCATGATTACCTATAAAAAGTTTCATTAAAAATCTTTATATTTTGTATATAACAAAGCATTAAATTTAATATTGTAAAAACATACTGTTTAAGGATGGTACACTTTTGCTGCCTTGCATACGAGGAGGCATCATCTGACCAGGTCCTGTAGGTAATCGTCCTTCAGGTCTATTATCATGCATGACTCTAGTTGGAATGTCTCGCTCACTCATTCTTCTCACAGTGGTCCTGCAGAATCACATGCATAAATATTATTTAGCAAACTAAAATAATTCATCAAAAGTATATTTAGGAGTATAATGCTCTCAAATTTGATTACCTTCATATAGAATGATAATTACTTATTTAATTATAAGATTTTAATAATTTGCACAATAAATTTAAAAATATAAAAATGATGAATCTAATTATATATATAATAGCTATTTAATATATTCTTCTACAAAAACTAAAATTTTCAGCACTACAAGAGTAAAATAAAAATAAAAAAACAAAATGGAATTGAGAAAGAATAAAGAAAAAGACGAAACTCAACAACATAACAAAATTCAATTAGAAAAACAACACATTCCCTGATATTTTCAGGATAACTGGTGACTAAATAAAAAATAATAAAACAGAGCCCAGAAAAACAAAATCATAAAAAAGAAAGAAACGCTAAGCCACAAAAATAGTATTGCCATACATACTACTTTGTAGAGATGAAGCTTCTACAGAATAACTTCCAGAACTGCATAAAGTCTCGGAACTACTAAATTTAGAAGATCGTTGATATGGCAATAGAGAAAATATATCTCAAGCAACTTTTCTATTATATTCTTTAAAAATGCTATTTTTATTCAAGCTACCAGGACTTATCACATTGCATTTCAAAACAACATTTTCTGTTTCCATTTTTATCACAGCAATGGCAAAACACTGGAACAATTTTGATAATAACAAGACAAAGATAGATTTTCTGATGATATGCATTTATGGACTGTTGTGATTTACAAAGAGTACAAGTAAATACATTCTGAACAATCTTTTTCTCTCACAAATTGACGTTTCTTTAAAGGCACAAAGAGCAATCATCTTCAGAATCTTCTGTCACACGATATAAGGCACTTCTATCTTCTTTTAAATGATCATATACTTGATTTAAATGCGACTGGCAAAAGGGACATGGGCAGTCAAAAGAAAAGTCAGTAAAGAGATTCTTCACTTCTGGGTTTTATTAAGGTTTTGTTGTTGTATGGACAAGCAGTGAATTTGGTAGGCAAACCAGGTATTTGTCTTCTGATTGGTGCATGTATAATGTTTTTCCCCTTTCCATCTTTTAATGATCTTTTCATTACAGTGATTTTTGTAATGGCTATGAGAAGTTATGGGTACTTGTTTTAATGAATGGGAGGTTGAATTGGTAGTATTAGTAGAGCTCTGACAATGTGAACGATGAATAGAAGCTTTGAGAAGAAAGTTTTTCACATCCACAGGGTGGAGCTCCAAAAAGCAATTTGTCTTTGTAAGAGAGTGATATCTAGTAAAGTTAAAGAAGATAGCATGAAAAGTAATACATGTTTGGTAAATGAGAAGAAAATTTTAAATACAATGAACTCTTAAAATATATTAATTATTTACTAATAAGGATAAGTAGTGGGAAGGGTAATTTAATATTAAGGGTAAGGGTAATATAACGATTTAAGGGTAATATCGATATTCAATTTCAATAAGAAATTATTATCAAATTATAGATAAAGTGCACTTGGTATTGAACAAAATTAGATTATCTTGGAAACAAATATTTTAATGAAGAGATATAAGTAAAATTTCACCTCTTTGTATAGTAGGCGAAGGTTTGCTCAATAAATCTGATAAACCATTGTAAATCGCTGCTTGTTTGGCAACCTCCAAAGTAACAACAGGTCCAGTACGTGTCATTAATTCAGCAGCTCTGATAAGAATAAGAAAAAACAATTTTTGTATTAATAAGAAATGATAAAACAAAGAAAAAAATGCATGGAAATTAATTTACTTTTCTTGATTCACTCCTACTAAAGAATGACCATCAACTTTCAATAATTGATCACCTGCTTGTAATCTCCCATCCTGTAATAAAGTAGATTTTTTTTTTTAAATGTATGTTGAACAAATGGAAAATTTTCATATTATATTAATGTTATGTGTTTAAACCTACACAAACATTTTTATTCAAATAAACAGAATTATGATAATTTAAAATAAATTATTCTGATACAATATTTTTCATAATTTTATTTATCAGTTTTTCTTGGTTATACATTTGGCTGTTAAATATACAAACCAATTAAAATGTTTAGGTAGCAAATTTTTTTCTTTTTGTAAAAATATGTTATTAACTTATTTATTATGCATATTTCAGGTTTAAAAAAGATATTCTTATGAAACCAGATAAACAAATATTCACAAAATCAAAATATTAGAAACAATGTATAATATTTTTCTTTTTTTTTTACAACAAAAAAAAAAATCTAACAAATTTATTAAAAGGAAATTTATTTAGATGAATCTCTTTACAACATTTATTGAACTATAAAGATATAACTGAAATTATTAATGATAAAAATAAATAAATTCTATTTAATTATTCAAGAAATCATAACTGTTTTGGCAATTAAAAATAACTTTTTTAAGCTTCATTTAATAATTATGCCAGATAGAATTTAATTTTTAAATTTATTACCAAATCAGCTGCACCTCCTTTTACAACTGACTTGATGTAGATTCCAAGCTTATCATGATCTGCACCCTGTACAAAAATAAATAAAAATAAACATACAAATAACTAAGCCAATTCATGTTCAACAAGCATGTCTTATACAGAAATAAAAAAATTACCCCCTGCTGCAACTATGCTTAAACCTATTCCATTATTGCTTTTCTGAAGACGAATTGTAGCAACTTCAGGCTCATGATGCTTCCAACTGCTATTATCGTCCACATGACTGTGGACACTTGGACTGCGACCCTATAAAAATAAAATTACATATATTTAATATGACAAAAAGCAAAATATAAGTAAATGAACTAATATCACTCAACAATTTCTTATACATGTAAATCAAATTAACATAAATTTTAACATTTTTAATTACTTCAATATAAGCTTAACAAAAGTTAATTTTAAATTTATTTTAATTACAAAATACAAAAAATAAATAATAAATACCCCAGATGGCATTCTCCCAATATCTTGATCTGACATGTATATAGTCCAATAACCAGAAGATGTAGGCTGAATAGTTAGCCTGCAATAGCCTAAAAGCAAATGCAAAATGTTTGTATAGTTTATTAATACATTATATGCAAATAGAATCAAATGGCTGTATTCTAATGTATACAATTAAAAAAAACCTTCCAATTTAATATCTTCAATAAGAAAATATAGTAATTTCAAGTCAATCTTTAGCCATAATGTTTCAGAAATAAAATACCATTTGTCCATGAAAATTATACTATTATTACAATTTCATGCTGTTTACTCTTTTTCAGATACTATATATCAATTTTTTTTTGTTTCTTTTTCATCTGTGGTTAATACCTTAAAGTACAAAATTTTTCAAGAATGTTTCTTGTATCAAAAATTAAAAAGTCCATCATACAGTAACCTCTCTAATCCAGCCATGCCAAATTAAAGAACATTCATATAGTTTTAAAGGGAAGTATCAAAGAACACTCTAGATTAAATTTTAAACATTAATATATATGTTTAAAATTAGATCTAGAGTGTTCTTTTATATATTGTGTTTAATATATAACACAATAGATATGTACATGTTTAATGCATAAATATTTAATGAAAAGCCAAGCAGCATTGTGACAGGAATTAATAAGAAATCACATGCATGGTAAAATTGGAAAGGACTCATTATTGGATATATCTTTTATCAATTTTTTATCTTCTAAAATTTTCAATATACAGCATAATCAATTTTCATATATTCCTCTATTTATTTTCCAAAAATTTTGCTCATTGCTTTCCCACACTGTAGATGCATCTATTATCTTCAGTTAATATATTTTAAAGAAATAATTATAGTAATGGGAAGGAGCTACAGATTACATGTAATGACCTATTATCCATACCAAAAAAATTCTGTGTTTTTACAACATAATATGTAGATTAAAAGTAGAAAGGGGCCTGAATGGACGAGTGGCTAGTGCTCGGTACCACAGGTTTCTGGTTCAAGTCTTGGCTGTGCCACGGATGTTTGTAGTGGTTCAGAATTCCCTTCAAACTGTAGGTCCCAGTCTAACATGACTGTAGAGCATTAGGCATAGGTCTGACAACCCTACCCCATAAAAAGAAGACATCTCATGTTTGAAATCTGCCAACAGCAGACGGCCTTGCCCACCATGCGGCTGTTGCGCCAATCATGATGAAAAGTAGAAAATTTTCATACATTCACTTTCAAAAATATAAAACAAAACTTTTCTTTTTTAATTCTATAATTTCAATAAAAGCTCCGCAATAGACAAACCAAAGCAAGGAAGGAAATTCTTAGTACATTCATTATTCGACAAAAGTATTTTGAAAAATACTTTTGTCGAACAAAATAATAAAATACTATAAATGTAATATTTAAAATGAATAGATAAAACAAAATTTCATTGAAAACATTAAAAATATAAAGCCCTTTTCAGCATTTTGCATTTCCTAAATAAAATTAAGAGTTAAAGTAATATAAAAGTTATGTGAAGTTAACAAACCTGCATGAATGAGTGGTTGCAAAAATTCTTGTAAACCAGCAGGAACCCCTCTTACTATATCACAAGAATAGCCATCTTCTGGTAACAAGAAAGGTAGCTGCAAATCAGAATCCTCTTCTAATTTTATTTCCCGACCTTCACTTCTTGCTTGCTCATCAGCAGTGTTTTCTGCAACCTAAAAAATGAAGTTACAATTTAAAAAAATCTGTATTGAAACCAATTATTTTAAAAAATTATACAGAGAGGTATGGCAAATGTTCTTCAATAATACATGGAAAATATCAAATGAATATATTCTTATTTATAATTAAAATTTATTATTCCTTTATTGATTAAATAAAAAATGCATAAAATATAAATAATTATAAAAGTGTGAATTTTTTAATTAAAAATATTTCTACAATAACACTAATTAAAATGGCTGAGAATCATTGATAATATAATATTTTTTATCAATGCATAAAATTAAAAAAAAAAAAAAAAAAGTATTGCTTTCATACCTTTACAACACTTTCAATAAGTTCTCGAGGAATAAGAGGTTCATCCTCAGATGGTTGGTATCTTTCAAGAAGTGTCTGCAATTGCAAGGAATTTAATTTGAAACAAAGAGAACTAATGGAGGCAAGATCTTCTGAATTGCCTTTAGGAGCTTGTAATAAATGAGCAGCCTAAAATGACATAATGCATATTAATTATAATATAAATATAAGAAACAAATGAAATATTATATTGCAACTATAAAACAGATTTAATATGGTAAAATATTTTTTATGTTAAGTAATAAAAATTTTCAGCATGAAAAGCTTATATATTTCTGAGAATTGAATTTAGACCTACATTACTTTCTTTGGCTTGTTGTTTTTAAATATATTTTTAAAAATATAAAATTAAAAATAAAGCACTAATAAAATTAAAAACTTATTTTTCATTTATCTAAGTTTTACTTAGCAAATTTCAGATTAATAAGAATCAATAACAAGTATTTGATATGAAAAAAAAAAAAATGTTTAATTTGATATGAAAAAAAAAAAAAAATGTACCTGCACAATTCGACTAAGATGGCAATCTGCTGCAAGTTCTAAGCCTTGTTTTTCAGCCCAAGCTTCTACGCGACTAAGCCTGCGTTTTAATCTGGAACCCCAACCTCTTGTGCAGAGATTTGTTCTTGTCTCGCATACAACTTTGTTGAAAAGCCACATGTTGATAAAGTGAAACAATTGAGAAAACATCTGTATTGTTAAAGCTGCATTAACACGGCAGCGCCGTAATAGCGACATAGCAGATGCAAGAACTGCCAGAACTTCTGCTGTAATGAAGAAAGAAATAGAACATTTAAAAACAAAGTAATACATCACACTTGGTTTTAATTGTTTCTAGAACAATAAAAATAAATAAATGAAATTTTTTTTTTTTTTTAAGTACTCCATGGTGAATGACAAAAAAAGTTTGAAATGTAAGCTATCATTTCTAATATTTTTTTTATCACTCTTTACAACAACCTACAGATATTCAATCACATAAATAGAAAAAAAAACATACCAGTAGTGCCCTCCTCTTCATTGATATCATCTCTGTCTTCTAAAAAGGCAGGCAGGCATAGCATCTTGGAGCTCTACTTGTAAGCAAGTCACTAGACTCCGAAAAGCTAATTGCACACTTTCGGCTAATAGGTCTTGAGCATCGAGAGTATAAGCACTTAAATGACGATCTTGCTTCAAGAAATGTAATAGTTCAAGAAGTATTGGCCAGCCAGAAAGCTAAGGCTGATGCATCACGATAACGATCCTAAAAAAATAATAATTTTTTAACATTAGATACTTATAAATGCTAATCATTATATAAGAATCTAATAATATTTTTCCATAATGAAATCACCAGAAACAGGTGCATTTTCCTTATCTAATCTCTTAATAAATTAAAAGGCATTCTTTCTGACTAATAAAACTGGGCCAGATTCGATTATTTGAATTCCTGCAATCACAATCATACTGACACCATTTTGCAAATTTCTCCAAAACATTAAAACCATAAATTATTCCTTTACCAAAAAATTTTCATCAATTAAAATGATAATAAATATTAATGAATTATTTTAAGTCTAAAAATAAAATAACCTTCAATTTTATTTTTTATGCATTGCATTATCATAAATTCCATGAGCTAAACAACAAAACACCAACATATTTATATATAGTAAAATATTTATACAGAACCATAATACCCCAGTTTGGAAGATAAGAAAAAAATTACACATTAATTTGTTTTGCCAGAAAATTAAAATTGACAAATTTAAATATTAAATATATCAATCTCTCCCATTTCATATACATAAACTCTTAATTTCAAATGAAACTAAAACTTCAGAAACAGTTAATTTTTTCATAATGAATTTTTAAGCTTACTTGAATAACTTGATGCATAACAGCAGCAACATTATTCATTAGAGCAGTTAATCTGTGAGCTCTATCATTTGGAGTTGTTTCTGGCCTGAAATGGGTAGATGCACGATATCGAGCTGCCATATAAAGAGCATAAGTGGGAGATAATTTAAATTGGACTTGACTAGGATCTAATTGTGATATTGCAGCAGAGAGAAAAGCTTCTTCCCTAATAAAAACAATAATTTATCAACAATAACAATAAATATTATACTAAATAGCAATTTACAAATTGAAATATCAATAAAAACAATTCATTTAAAATAATTCAAGATACTCTATTTTTTTTGCAATTTTTATTCAGATATTTTTTAGATAAATATAGAAAAATGTTACATTATTTCAGCATTTATTAAACAGGAAATAAAAATTAATGACTTAATTGAACAATTATAAGAAGACATTTAAATTGCGTTTTTACAGCTTTTAAAGAATTCTTTCATAGAAAATGATAAAAACCCATAAAAGGAGGGATTTTCAATGATACTTTTATAGTCCCATTTTTTCATGCATATATTTCAACGACAAAACATTTGTGCTTTTAAATTACATAAAAACACTAAAAAAAAAAAAAGTAACAAAATAATTGAATGGCTGTATTTTACTTTAGTGAAGTACCCTTTTTCATTTAAATTGACTGTTTAATGAAAAATATGTAAATCAGCCACCTACCCTCTTCCCAAAACTCCAAAACAGCTGGTAGTATGGGATCGTTCCCTCGCTTTTGTTCAAACCTCTCACAGCTACCTCGACCTTGTGTGCTTTCCCTGCCTAGAGATCTATGAGAAAGCGCATCGTCTGACTTCTTTGAGAGGCGTTCGTCCCTGGAATGTGTAGAAACTGTTTCCACATTGCCATCAGCATCAAATGTAGTTTCATAGCTGCCATGGTGATGAAGAGACAATTGGTCTTCTCTACGACTCCTATAAAGAATTAATTCAAAGTCATATAAGGAGCATTAATATATTATCTAATAGATGAAAAAAAAAAAAAAAAAAAATCAAATAGCAAACATTCACACAGTAAAAAAATATAAAGCAACACAAATGAATTATAAATTATTCATGATTTAATATAACCCCACATAATATGAATTGATTAACTAAACTTTTTTTATGTCAAAATTATAGGACACATAAATTAACAGCAATATAAATTTATACAATGTAATCTTAATGATTTGTATAAAATAATAAAAAAAACATACGATCAACTTAAATTACTGTTTTTAACTTTTAATAACTATAAAGTATATTAAAAAGTAAGTTAAATATGATAAGACAAGCAGCAAATGGATATGTAATAAAATTTTAGTAACACTTATCAAAGCAAAATGTGAAATTTGTTTTCTAACATGGGATTGAAACTGTTACATTGAAATATAAAAGGTACATGTTTTTATTTACAGTAAATGTGCAACAAATGTACAAATAATTAATTTACATTAATCATTAATATTCATAATATTATGTTATATCATTAACAATTAAAATATTGAATCACAATCGAGAATTACTAACCTTTCTATAAACTCAGGATGTTGGCGAGGGTCAGGTAGCATCCCATGTTTCTAAAAAAAAAAAATTTAAGATTAACGTTTTTACAAAAATGTCATTATTATTTTTAAACATCCTATTAGGTACTTAAGTTTGTTATTTCAAAATTTAAATAATTATAACTAAGAACTAATTTAATTGTTTTAACTCTTTACAACCTTTAAAATGGCTTATTTTATTCTAAACAATGTATAACAACTAAAATTTATAATAAATAAGAAACAACCAACTTGATAAAGTAAAAAAAAAAAGAATACTAAGTTCTAATACCTGATCATGTAAAGGATCAACAAATCTGAAAGTATGGAGCTTTCCAAACCGCACAACCATACCATTCTGCAATATAGTGGTTTCGTATATCCGCATGTTGTTCACATATGTTTCAGCATCCCTGCTGCTGGGGGTGACAGTAACAATTCCTTGAGTGTGAGCAATGACGCAATGTCGAGGTTGCACATTTGGACCAAATAGCTAGAAAGTAGGATAAAATAAGGCTTTAATGAGAAATATGCAATAACACATAAAATTAAATTTCTAATCACCTTTAAAAAATTAATTACATTCCATGACACAGCTTGTATAAATTTAAATTTTTTTATACTTAAAATATTTTATAAAGAAGAACTAATTAACAGTCTGTATAAAAATTAAATTTCTATTTTAATAATTTAAAAACACACATGACATTCGCAAATATTTAGTACATATATATATATTAAAACTACTAATTGAAAATAAAATGGGAATCAAGTCAAGAGCAAGTTTTGGGTTAATGAAAATACATACCTGCAAATATTGTCCACCAATAGAACTGCTTCTCTCACTACCAACTTCAGTAACATTAAAAGGTAAAGTCTGTGTTTTTTAGGAGCACCATGACTTTCACTTCCATCTGATAAATGCAGAAGAATGAATATTATAATTAAGAAAAATATTAATCAATGCAAACATCATACTGGGAACTTCATAATTTAAAAAAAAAAAAAAAAACTGAGATATTAATGCATTTTAACAAAAACACAAAAAATGCAATTTTAAAGTTATTTTTAGAATTCTCTCTCACTACTTGCAAATTTTTATAAAACAAATTAAAAAAGTAAAGTGTTCACTATGAATCGAAATAAAAGTAAACAAAAGAAAAAGAATTATACATACTATTATTCTGCAAAATCTATGAAAACTATTAAGATATGGTATAATTATACAAAAACAACACACACACATCACAATTTTTATACAATAATAGTTAATAAGATTTAAGAATAAACTCACTTTGCATTTAAAAAAAAATATTTCATGGTAATTATTTCATTTCTAAAATAAAAAATGCATGATTATGGCCTTATAAGGCCATAATCATGTCCAGTGAAATTATAAAAATTAAAAATTAAAAAAACAAATTCACTTAATTTTTTATATGCAAAGAAACTGACAAGCTAATCTTATCAATTTCTTACCAGGATTTAATTCTAATAAATAAGGCAGTTTTTCATTAGCCTCATCAGATCGATAACTGATGTCATCTTTAGTGGGTTTAGGCTTTTTTTTCCGTTTTCTAGGCTGATAATCAGCAGGACGTCTTCTAACATGGAATGATAAGACACCTAAAAAATATTTTTTAGACAAGTTTCAATAACCAGAAGCAATTAAAATCTTACTTTAAGATAAAATTAAAAACAAGTTTACTATTTTTCAAATTAAGCAAATGAATTTTTTTGGAATACATAAATATAAAAAACAATCAAGATTGATTTCATTTTATAAAAAAAATACAACAATTATTTTTTTTTAATCAAATAATTATATTTTTATTGCATGCATGATTCATTTAAATTTTTTTTTTTTTTTAAATTCATATTCCAATCTGAAGTACACTTTTTTTTTTTTTTTTAAGGATGAAATAAAAAAAGAAAAGTATTTGTTAATAGATGCAATATTTGTTTTAGACTTGCTGGTCTGAAAAATCACATTCCTGCAAACAAATAAGATTTAAAAAGGCAGTTTTCTTACAACTTTTTTAAACAAATGAACTACTTGTGTCGAAAAATGTCCTACAAGTTCTTATTGTAAAAGTTTCACTTATAAATGAGATTTATTATGCACAGTCCAGTCATATTAATGTGACCACCACCTACTTTTGACGTCAACATGAAATAACCCATTACAAAAGGCAGGTGGTAGCACATTGCAGTGGAGTGTATATAAAGAATTCCACTTAATACCACATTCCACACTTCACTTAAAGCCAGAATATACAAGAGTGTATATTCTGGCTTTTGACAGGTGGTCACATTAATGTGACTGGACTGTGTATATTTATAATAAAATATTAAAAAAAGTTTTATTACATTAAAATCATTCTGATAAAAGGAAAATTCCAAACCAAATTAAACATAAATTATGCTAAAAAACATATTTATAGGCAAGTGTAAAAAATACATGTACAACTTTAAATAATTTCTTTTTACTTAGCATATATAAATAATTTTAATGACTATTATTAGATTCATAAATACTGACATATAAAGCTTATATAGAAAGATTCACCTCTGTTTCGATGATGTTGCTGCTGAATCATTAATGGACAATCATCATCATCCAATATATATTCCCGAATTCCTCCATTGGCTTGAAAATCTGGAGCCCTCAGGCTGTGTATGATGAGACACTATGGTTTGTACCAGGCAGTATTGAACTGGATCTTCTTTGTCATATCCATATTTATTTAATATCTCTTTTACAACATATGAAGCACTATCTTTAGTTGATAAAAGTAATGTTTTGTAAGGCACATCCTTATTTAAGGCTTCACCAAATATTCTTAAAGTTCCACCTGAATTAAAAAATTAAAAATTAACTTACTGAAAATGAATTTTCATATAATTGTAACTAACAAATGACAAAAATTTTAATGGTGCACATAAATAAAAATTACATTTACATGCATAAAAAAAAATTACATTTACATAAAATGAAATGTTATTTTCCTTTATCAGTAAAAGAAGCATGTACATTAAGAAGTAAAACTTTTGAACAAGTCACTGATCCATCAAACAAGTCCAATAAATAATTATTGATGATTACCATAAGATTTGGCTTCATTGCCAAATTGATTACTTGCAACTAATCCACAGAAGAAGCCAACATTTAAAAATTCCATGAAGAAGCCAACAGGATGCCACAAATGCAAATTAACATTTGCCAGTTTATCTTATCCCAAAAGATTGAAGATCTTTTGTAAAGCTTCCATGTTATAAAACAGTTGATTCCCCTTATCTTATTCAATTAATTAAAATTATTGAAAAAATCCCTTTGTAAAAAACAATTAGTTTTAAGCGATAATACATAGTACTTTATAAATAAAAAGTATACATAATACTATTTAATTACACAACATAAAATTTCATATTAAGTTCAAACGACAAATCTATCATTTATAGCTAGTAGGATAGATAGATGTTTGTTAGGTATTCTTAATCCCCATTAAACTTAGGTTCAGCTTTAAATAGCCCAAAGTATACACAAAATGACAGTAGAACGACAAACAAAATGAAACTGTCCACTTTTACATACCATGACTAGGGAGGGTAATTTCCCCCACACGACTTCAAGGGATCGACTTATGACTTCGACTTATCCCACATTTGTGTATAATATGGGAGAAAAACCTAAGAAAACTCCTACTAGCTGGCATATATGCCTATAAAACCTAGTTTAAACATTTTTCAAAAATAATTTATTTACAAAATGTTTTAAAAAAATATGTAATTTGTTACTGTTCTACAATTATGTTATTATTATTAATACTTTTTTTGTGAGAGAAAAGAAAAAGCATACCTGCATCTGATCCACCTTCTTGGCAAAACTGTTGCAATTTCTTTTCAAGAATTTGCTGCCGTCTTCTTCGCATAACAGCTTCAGGATTTGATATTGATCTGGTAAAGCTTGTTTCTGGAAGTTCTGAATATAGGCGTTCAGCAATTCCGTCTTTTTTGCTCTCTTCAGCAGCCTTAATTAAAAAAAAAAAATTTTTTTGAATTTTAAAGCAACAATTAAATTTTTATATTTTTTTTTATAAAAAATAATTATAAATTTAAAATTAAGGCACTTCTCATAAACACTTTTGTAAAGAAGCAAGTAATTAATACCACCTAAAATTAATTAATGGTCATAAATACAAGATTATACAGAATATGCAGATATACATAGATACAATTATACAAATAAATTGAGATATAAAAAAAATGTAATTTGCTGTAATTTGTAAATTGACTACTAAATAAACTTACTTGCAAGAGTAAAGTATATTAATAATATTGTAATTGTATAATGTAGCTTGTAAATGAGTGAATCTAGTAGGTAATTAAAAATTAAAGGTAGTATATGATTTTATAGAGAAAGGGAAATTAACAAAACTAGAGCATAAGAGAATTGTTAAATCTTATCTAACCATAAGCATTTTAAATTAGAAAGTTATAAAAATGAACCACAATATACTAAAACAATTTTAAATTCAAATGAAAACATCATGATCAAAAGACAATTACTTTTAATCTTTCTCGTTTTTCCCTTTTCTTTTTTTCTTTCTTTTCTCTCTTTGACAGCTTTCTTTTGAAGTGCTCATTATCACAGGCATCCATACTGGAGATCTAATTGAAGTTAAAAAAAAAAAGTTTTAAATAAAAATACTACAATGCTTTACTATAAGTTTAATAAATTTCTTTTAAAAATTCAGAGAATTTAAATTTGAACATTTTAATATCTCATAAACAATTTCATTAACAAAATAAAATAAATATCTATATATTTTTTCAATTTATCTATTTATATATATATAACCAGGAACATTTAAAAAAGAAGAAAAAAACAGTTCAGAAAATTTCACAAATTTTAATAAAAAATATAATGTTAAAAATAAATTGTTACTTACATAGGACTTTTCATCCATACGTCTCAAAAGAAAGCGACCCTCTCTGTCGTCTCTGTGCCAGTCTAACTGCACCAATAAAGGCCTTTCTTCACCTTTCAATTTTCTTTCCTCTACAAATACAATACAGAAATTCACCAAATGTTAAATATTGTAGCCTATTTATAGCTCAGTTCAAAGTCAGATGATGAGAAATGTAAATTTAATATACATTAAATAAATATTATTTATTTATAAGTTTATTTGCAAATGTTTTTATAAATATCACTGGAGTTAAATTTAAAAAAAAATATCTATAAGAAACAAGTTTATCTTAGTAAAATTCTTATTTTATTATAATATAAATACTAAAAATGTAACATTCTTTTGAAAAAAATTAAGTCAATCTGCAATGAATGAATTAAGGGCATAAATCAGAGTTAATTTCATACTTTGGAGAAATTATTTTCATTAAACATGACAGCAAAATAAGCTGTTGAAAAATTGTAAAAATTCTAACCACAAATATTCCATTTACACCTTTGCTAAAAACTTTTGAAGCATTAGAAAATTTGTAAAAAAGGTATAAAATTAAATGTATTATACTGATTAAAGAATTGACAAATTTTACTTAAGGCAATTTTATTATATTTGATAGGTTAGATTTTTATAATATTCTTCATAAATGTTTATGCTTTTCGTACCTCCATTTTCATGAATTTCATATAAGGCATATTCAGGAATAGACAACATTCGAATATCAGGACGGAATTTTTCTATCAAAGTTTCAATAACATCTGTTGTAGAGGCAGTGCTGGCAACTCTGATACATTTAGTAGCTACCTTTTGACCAGCATCTTGGAAATAAAACCGCATAGCTCCATGGAATTCCAAATCCTAAAAATGTTTTAAAAAGTGATTAAAATTTCTGATTCATGTTAAATGTTATTAAATATAATTTAGCATAACATTGGTTAAAGTATATTCAGAATATGAATTAAAAACACAGGAATTTATATAACAAATAATTAAAAGTTAATTGCATTATGATATTGTCTATATTAGCAGCTATTTATTTAGTATATTTGTGGTATAATAAGTTTTGTATGTTCATTATATATATTAATTTTTCTGCATTTTTGCATAAAAAAAAGTGCTACAAAATATAAAATGTAATTTTTGAAAGTATAAAGAGTAAATACTAAGAGTTTATAAATAATAAGAATTTTATAAATAAAGAGAACCCATTATTTATAAAATCATTTTAAGTCAATATAATAAAAATCAATAATTCAAGAAGATTTTACATATAGTTAGCCTTTATTTCTGAGAATTTCGAAAATTAAATTTGATAATTTATTTTAAAAAAATGTTGAATATAAAAGTATACTTTGGCATATGAAATTTTAAATATTTTATTCATGAAATGTCATTTTAATACAAATTTTTATTTATTATTTTTATTTTTCCCCTTAATTCAACAGCAAATAATAATTTTGCTTATATTTTGTATTTAAATAAATAAATATTTCAAATTTTAATTCGATTATAATTAACCTTATTTTAAATTTTGCTGAATTGTATTTTTAGATTCAACAATAAACAAAAAATATTTGAATATTATTATTAAAGTACTGAAACATTTTCTGTCTTAAATATCAATGAAGAGTTTAAATGAAAAAGAAAAACTGTGGTTTATTTGTACTAATCACATAGTTAAAATTGTACTAATTAATCGTTAATAATTCATCCCTTCAATATGAAAATTCGCCCACCTTTTTATCATAAAATATTCGTTTGTTATTGGTTTTTCTCACTATAAGTTATCAGCTGTAACGATCACTTTCCACTAAGACATAAACCCAACTTAAAAAAAAAAATAAATAAATAAACAAAATAAAAAATCCATTGAAACAATGGCCATGACAATGACAGCAATTCAAGGGAACGTTATGGCTAAAGGTTCCAGCAGATAGTGCACATTAAGATCCTTATCCGAACCAGCCATGAGCACAGGATGGTAGACGAATGAGAAGAAATTAAGAAAAAAAAAAGCATGATTCATACATAGGCTTGTCTGTCTTCTTTATTGACAGAGGGAGGGTTGTTCCCAAATACAAAAAGGGGCCATCAACTGATCTATTGCATTTCGGACAAACGGGTAAAAAAAAAAGGTACCATTTTACACAAAGGACACATTTTCCATAAATTTGAATTTTTTTTTATTTGTTAAATAAAACAGTATACTTCTCAAAGGAAAATTTAAATTTCACATAAATTAAAACTGAATCAATCATGAAAATTTCTCGTTACGCATAAATGATTATAAAAAAATTAAAGAAATGTTAATCAAATGGAGCAGTTATGAGTGCAAAGAAAACAGCTTTGTGACATGACAGATACGTTTTAATATAGAAATTTATAAGCCATCTAAATATATGTATTTATGCTCTTCCAATGCACTTTATTCACATACGATCACTTGATAAAGCGCCGATCGTAACATGTTCTAATATAAAGCAAAATTTTATATGGGAACAACAGAAAATGGTGATAAAAACAAATTTTATATGTTTATTATATTTTTTTCTTTTAATCAACAAAATATTTCATGAACTTATCTTATATATGGTATTAACAAAGGATTAATAAAAATTCCAGCCAATGACATTAATTTCACAAAAAAAAAAAAAAAAATGATATTTTCTTCCCTTCTGAGAATCGATTCACCTTTTCCCAATGAGGGGGAAAAAAAAAAAAAAAAAAATTCCCACGAATAATTCATAATTTTTTTTTATAATTAAATGGTTTGGTTTGTCGCTCTACGGTCATCTTGTGCACACTTTAGACTAAACAGACCGTTACCTACAGTTTAAAGTGGATTCCGAACCACTACAAACATCAATGGCACAGCCGGGATTCGAACCCGAAACCTGTGGTACCGAGAGCTGGAGCGCTAGCCACTCGGCCATTCAGGCCCCTTTTTTAATTAAATGAGTACCACTGATACGAAAGCTAGCATCAACCTTTCGTTTGTATTCAGTTATATCAAATATAAAGAAAAATGTCATTACAATATTAGTATGTAAACGATAAATTGTAATAATGATTCTGCACAATGATTAAGTGTTCTAAAGAGGGAGGGGGATTTGCATAAATTTTAATGCAGTCTTTTCCAAGAAAGATAATTTTGCATTAAACATGAATAAATTCAAAACTAAAACATTACATTTTTTTTTCCACAGAAATATAAGGTTTACTATTATTATTATTATTGCCACTCTAGACAACAGCTATTATAAACACACTTTTCAAACAAATCATGACAAAAGCTATCACACCTTCTTAGGCAAGTGGGATAAATTGCATGAAATACAACGGAAAAAAGAAGGGGAAAAAAAATGTCCTGCCTGGTATGACATGAATATGTCACACGTCTGGACAATTTTTTCGACATGTGACCTTAGTTCTCTTTCACAATTTTATTTAGATCAACTAAAGTCGTGAAAATAATAACTTTTTCAACACAACAGTAAATTATAAAAACAGAACATTTTCTTTACAAAGTAACTGGGGAAAAAAAAAAAATCTATTCCAGAATTCTAGGTTAAAAAAAAAAAAAAGTACATTTATCTTTAGATGTTTTGGAACATAAAAAGAACGGATTTGTGACAAGATTTTCTGAATTGTGTTGCTTTTTAAATTAATTATCTGACTGAAGCATAAAATGTCTGAGGCAACGGGAGTACTGATTACGGAGTGCCAATGTGGTATTAAGTACAACTAAACCTCCACATTATAAAATTTGCATTAAATGTAAAAATATAACTGCTTAGATTAAGAAAAAGATTGAAAAATAAAAATTAAATTACAGAAAAAATATTAGGAAAACATATACTTTTAGATAATTAATGCAAGGTTTGGTTTGTTGCTCTACGGTCATCTTGTGCACACAGGGCTAAACAGACCGAGGCATACAGTTTAGAGTGGATTCCGAACCACTCACAAACGTCCATGCCGCCGCCAGGATTCGAACCTGAAGCCTGGAATTAAAGCAAGGAGATTGGGAAAAAGCAAAAGCTGTCGGTTTAATTAGGTGCCCTTTACACGATGACCAAAAAAAGAGATTAAAAATAAAATAAAACATTGACGGACAGATAACCAGATATTATGCCAGATAAGTACTAAAATGTCTGTGAATAAACTGTATATTACAAAATAAAATATCTTTAACGCCATTAAAGAAACCAGAAAACACGCCCCCTTAAAGAACAGAATGAGATATTTTAGAATTCAAAGACTAAATTCATAAATGAGACCGCTCGATAAAGTACATAATTACAAATATCAAAAACAAATCCTATAATTTTAATATGTTATACGCTTATAATATGTTTTCATTATGTTTATGTTATGCTTAATAAATGCTTTCTTTTAAATTAATTATTACTGAAACATTATAAAATAAAATGTGTGTAAAGAGACTAGAAAACACGTTTTTCCCCTTAAAGAATAGAATGAGACATTCGAGGATTCACAGACTAAAATCCATAAATGAAATAGCCTGATGAAGTACATCATTACAAAGAATAGAATGAGATATTCGAGAATTCGCAGACTAAATTCATAAATGAGACAGTCTGACTAGTACATCATTACAAATATCAAAAACAAATAAAAAGATCATACAATTTTTATTAATCAGGTTGTTTTAACCATAAGAATTCGAAATTTTATCACACGTTCATTAAGCTAATTTTTAAAAAAAAGGCCATAAAAACTCATGACCTTTAATGAGCAATGCAATACCGTAACCCCTTCGAATACCATTCCGATTCAATCCTATATGCTCGGGTCTACTAAAATCATTAATGAAGTACTCTCTCTGTTGATGCCTACGCCCCACCACTTCCCAATTAGCATATAAAAAAACAAAACAAACGGCGCGAATGCATGTGTTTCGGGCCCGTTTCGAGAAGTTCCTTTTTTTCGCGAGGGCTTTCCGCCACTTAATGGAACAAAAGGCAAACAGCAGAGTTCCGCAAAATGAACCCGAAGAATGAATGGAAATTCGCCCTATGGAAGGCTGCATCCGGTGGTTGGTCTCAGTGGGAAGTTCCTCCTGAAGCGTAACCAGCGGATTAGACACACTTGGCCGTTACTTGCCACTCACAGAACGCGGCCAGAATGGATTCGGATTTCTTTCCAATAGTGTTTTTCAAAAAATAAAAATTTTAATTAATTTAATTAAATTGTTTTTTTGTAGCGTGTTTATATCAGAATATATATATATATATATAATCAATCGATCATATCATAATCATCAATGGCGCAACAGCCTCATATGGTGGGTCAAGGTCGTGTCTGCCTGCTAGCAAATTTCTAGACAAGAGATATTTCTTTTTACGGGATAGGGTTGTCAGCCCTACACCCAACGCTCTGCGGTCGTATTAGACCGGGAGCTACGGTTTAGCAGATTTCAAACCACTACAAACATCCATGCCACCGTCGGGATTCGAACCCGAAGCCTGTGGCACCGAGCGATAGTCACTCGGCCATCAGGCCCCTATTGATAAATAACACGGTATGAAAAATTAAAAAGTTCATATAAAATTATAAATATTTATACGAATAATATAGTTTAAAATAACAAATCTAAAATATTTTTAAAATCAATTTAACATTTGAATCCTGAATTTATAAAATGAATTGAAATATGAAATAAGTCTTAGTTCTTATAAAAATAATATAAGACATGTTGTTAATCATATAATTATTAGAATCATTTTTCTAAATCGCCCGACTCGTGTCAATCCGCGTCACTTGGTGAGCATTAGGGGCCACAGTGCCTAGAGCTGAGTTGCCCTATACGGTTTGGGAATGATGTGGGTGGGAGAAGTCTGAGCTCCGTGACGCTATTACAGTCATATAAAATCGGAACCTACGGCTTAAAGTGGATTCCGAAACATTACAAACATCCATGCCACCGCCGGGACTCGAACCCGAAATCTGAAACATTAGGGCTGAGGTTCAATCCGTTGGCGGCTTTGTTGTAGATACTGTTTCAAAAAACGAGAAGGCGCGATGGCATTTGGGATGTTCAGCCTCTTCCATCGTTGAATCGGACTACAGGAGGGGATTTCCGGGTATTCTCCCATCCGATATGCAAATGCGGGGTAGTTCACCCTAAAAGTTCCCCTGGAAGGCACTACCCTCCATCTTCAGCGTCCCACGGAGCCAAGCCAGACTTCTACCCAAGGGTGCTCCACCATAACAGAAGCTGTCTCCCTTTCCCTAATTCCATGAGACTACACGGATTCATGGGCCTTGGTCTAGATGTTTCTACCAATTGGGATAAGAAATAAACAAAAACATTTTTCTAAATTGAATGAGATTGATAAAGAATAACATTTATATGAAGAGAAAGAAGAAATCTTAGACCAAGAATATAAGAAATAGATAAAAACATATCGAATGTGTTACTGAAAAATCACATCAGAATAACAGAAATTAGAAACGACAAACCGAAATAATTTAATTCAATAAGAAATAACTAAATAATAAATACAAAATTTAATAATTTGGCCAACTTTGCATCACATATACCAGAATATCAAGCAAGTCACATTGATAAAATTAACTAATCTGTCAAAATTTAACAACAATTTGTAACGTTTACACTAAGTGTAACTTTGTAAACAATTTTTCTTGACATTATTTGTTTCATCCCGTAAAAATTATTAAGATAAGCTTTTTTTTTTTAAAAAAAAAAATTATGTCGAGCACTGGGTAGTAGTGACCGTGAGCACCACCCACGATGCACGTATAGCTTGAAGATATGCTACGGACGCGGAGAAACACTACCCTCACAACGCTTTACAATTCAACGCAACGATCCTATTCCTATTACGATCCGATTTACGGGCCAGTGGTTTAAAGTGGATTCCGAACCACTACAAACATCCATGTCATCGCCGGGACTCAACCCGAAACCTGTGGTACCGAGAGCTAGCTATTTGGCTATTCAGGCCCTCAGATTAAGATAAGTGGAAAATATCACTTCGTGCGCCAATGAATTTTATATAAATCTCCTTTGAATTAAAATGAATCTCGATATTAGGGATTATTTGGATTTGTGTATTTTGAGATACATGTATATGTATACGTGATTTTTATAGATGCTATGTTCCTTACATGTTATGTTTTCTTAATAACTTCTTATTCAATAAACGAGTCTCTACCTTGTTGGCCATCAAGGCATCAGTCATTGACAAATGCTTACTTCAAAATTTCAGTATTTATTTTATGAGATTAAATATTATATATATATATGATTTTGAAAATTTGAGCTCAACCGTGCAGCTGTTATGATTATTGTTAAATAATGTATCAAAAAGCACAAATCTAGCTGGAACAACATACATCTAAGAACAAAAAATTTTTCCACTAATAAATATTAAAAATCAGTGAATAGAAACCATTTGAATAATCATTCAAAGCCTGGTTATTAAAAAAAATCGAATGAATGTATATATATATATATAGAAAAACTCACAGCATTTAGTTAAACGGATGCAGACATTGAATTGCGTTGAGTTGGTTATGCGTTGCATGTATTCCGTATTCCAAGTTTATTCACCTAAGCAAAACAGCTGTGTAAACATTACACGTTGACGTTCAGAATCAATTTACCGCGTTAGATTTAAGTTAACTATTTCACATTTCAATAACAAAATTCCTTTTAGGTCTTTAATGGATACTAAAACAATCATTTAGAGCTTGTTAAAATAAATTCAATAGAAAACGAAATATGTATTTTAACTATATTAATGCAACTATTTACTAACTATTTTAATATATCATTTATTACTCGACATACTTCAATGAAAATGATAAGCAACATTTATTAATAATGAATGCGAGTACAATTTGATAAGAGTTAACTTATCAGACGTGAAAAAATGTTAACACCAGAAAACAGATATATTTAGAAATACTAAATAAATTGTTAATTTATCTAATATAGAATTAGAAATATAAATGTCTTTAAAAAAAATTATTCGCTTTATTTTTAAAAAAAAAATAAAAAATAAAGATAAACCAGATTAAATTTATGTATAATTTTTAACGAATAGTAAATAACAGTTACGTAACCATTGTGTAATGATTCAACATGAAAATCTCAAAGGGTGTTAAATCTTATCATCATTATAATAAAAAAAAAAAAATTTTTAAAGTCAATTTCTACTTTTTTTTTTTCACTCTATTGCAGAAAGTCCTTTATAAATTATTTTTATTCATTTCTAAAAATTTATCTGGCGACATCTATTGGTAGATATATGCAACTTAAATCTAAAAAACTAAAATTAATTAATTAAATTTAATTACTGGATTAATATTTGAAAAAACTGTATTAACATCCAGTGTCATCAAGTAGTCATATATATAGGGAGAGTGTGAGCTAATAGAAGGAATTGAATAAAAATTATAGAAGATTCAAGTGTAAATTACTTCATGACATAAAGTAAGTGGTGGGAGAAAAAAAAAAACACCTCCAACTGGTGTGGAAAAATAGTAACTGAAAGTCGTACGCTTCTAATGAGAGTAAAACTTTTGAATCCTGATTGATCGAGATCTAAACGCAAAAATGTTCGTTGAAATTAAAAAGAAAAATTTTAAATATTTCTGATACAAAAGACATTTAAGAATAACATATACAACACTTGATAAATTCCATTCAAAAGTGATCGAAACTTGTAGTTCATATCAGTTAGGAATAAGAAATATCCTATTGCATTATTTCATTTCTGATACAGATGTGAACATCACTTTTCAGAAATTTATTCATAACTAGTAGAACCCGGCATACGTTGTCCTCCAAAAAAAACAATGTAGAAAATTACATATCGCGAATATATTCTGCATGTTCCTATATATGTGCATACTCATTTTCATAGATATCGTTTGAACGGTCTATATCAGGGATGCGCAAACTTTTTCGGTCGCGGGTCAAAAATTGAAGAAAAAAAAAAGTTTGACGGGGCGAAGATAATTTTTCTAAAATTTAAAAAATATTTATAATATTAATAACCATTTATTATTATCATAATATTTATAATAAATAATATATACACTTTATTTTTTAAATATTTTACAAATAACCCAAATAAGCACTAGATACGCTATACTTTTAATAATTTTACCACTATTCACAATGATGCTATAATGTCCGCAATCAATAATATTAGAATTTGCACCAAAAGAAAACGCCGCTGACTGGAGCTTAAAATGCGCAGTCTGCCACATGTGAGGTCTAATTCACCTATATTGATTTCCATATGTCTGCTCCCCGAGAAAGTGATAAAGCTTATTAGCGCCAATCTACAGCTATAACTAACAAAGAACTTCCGCTTTCGTTTTTAACTATACTGATCGAAAGCTGTCTGTGCTTGCTATTTCCGTCGATTTATATTCCGTCATATTTATATTTCCGTCGATTATTTTGTAGAACAAAAATAGAGGAAGTTAAAAGATCACCAGACCTTTGAAAAAAAAAAAAGGAAGAAAAAAAAAATATTTAATCAAAGTAGAAAAGGAGATGGATACATAATATATAAATATATATTTCTTTTAATTTGTCTCGGACCGGCAAATTAAAAATTCTATCCGCGGGCCGTAGTTTGCCCATCCCTGATCTATATGATGAAATGCTGCAGCATCCTCTGGTGGCATGTAACAATAAAGTGGATAGCATAAAACATTCTCCATGTTTTGTCAGACACACACAAAAATGTCATCAAAATCGGTTAAGCAGTTTAGGAGGAGTTCAATGACAAACACATGTACAGAATAATTATATATAAAAATATATGATCCTTTTTAAAAAAAAGAAATTAAATTAAGCATAAAAAATGTGAAAGTAATTTAATGATTCAATTATAAACTTGCTTGACTATAATTATACTTGATTTTATCCATAAATCTAACGAAAATAGCAAATAAGTACTCAATGATTAACTTACTTGTACGTAAAAAAAAAAAAAAAAAAAAAAAAAAAAAAAAAAAAAATTTTGAGAACTCTTTCATCAGGATGTCTTTTTATTGACAGATTTCTATATAATTTTGTAATTTCAAATACGAATTGACAATAAAACCGGTTATTTAAAAAAAAAAAAAAAAAAAAATGTCATTGAATTTTTTTTTTCTTCTAGATAATGCGACACTTGAGCACAATAACATTAATTCTGCTAAAGTTTTAATGGTATTATTATTCTTGAGTGTAAAAAGAATACATTTTTTTTTTTTTTTTTTGCTTCACATTAAGTAACAACAATATCTAAGCTTTTTTTAAAATATTATAATAAATGAATAGATTAATTTCTCGCTTAAAAAAAGAATGTGCAAAATTATTATTCGATTTAAGCCATCACAACTACAATGGAATAAAAAAATATGGAACGTTAAGATTAGAAAGATCTTGGAACAAAAGAATCGTTCCCTAAAATCTATTTTAATCTGAACGAATACTTATAAAAAAAAAAAACCCCATTAATATCAATATCAGATGGTGCATCCTAACGAAGCTGTAATATGGGTTAATGGCAATGAAGAACCCAACTTAATGTAGAACGAAGATTAGATGTAGAAGAATGGATATTTTAATTATGTTCCTCACATAAGGAAGATTCTAGATACGTAAGTGAAATCTTTAATATAAATGTAGATGTGTAGACATATTCTGTTAACACGAGAAGTGGATAACTAAACTTCAACTTAAATTTTTTTCTTTACTTTTAATCAAGATATGAACAAATATATTCATATGTAACCGCCAGGAAAATCAGTTTCGAAGTATTCATTGGCTGATTCAAAGTAAAATGTATTCTTAGGGTGTACTTGGAAAAAAAAAAAAAAAAAAAAAAATTTAAACTTTTCAAAATTCAAACTTTGTAGAAATAAAGGTTTATTTTAAGTTCAATAACCACCAACGATAATTTAAATGGGTTTTTTACAATAGCATGATCGCAAAATGACAATATGTTACGACGGGCGGAGAAGATTAGGTTTGATTTGCCACTCTACTGTCATTTTTTGCACACTTTAGGCTAATTAGACAGGGACCTACAAGTTAATGTGTCAAACACCTAGGCCACAGCCAGGATTCGAACCTGAAGTTTGTGGTAACAAAGGTCAGAGTGCTAGCGTGATTGATTTTACGAATGCAAGTACTTATTTATCTGGGGGGGAAATATGATGGCCGAGTGACTAACGTTCTGGCGCTCAGTGCCACAGGTTTCAGGCTCGATACCAGGTGGTGCCATGAATATTTGTAGTGGTTCGAAATTCACTTCCATCATCCATGGCACCGCCGGGACTCGAACCCGACACCTGTGGTACCGACACAGCCTTAGCCGACCATAGGGCTGTTGCAGCAATGATGATGAAATATCTGAAATTTCCGATTTAACATTTTTTAATTCAGCTAAATGTAAAGCATACGTACAATGTCTATTATTACGATTTCTATTATATTAATAAATTCTATTCAATTTGTTGTCAGTTTCACTAAGGAATTTCACTAAGGAAGGAATGTAGATTAATGCGTTGAACCTTGTCACGACAGCATGAAATCTCCAACATTACTTTCATTCAATTAACTGCGAACATTCAACTACTATTATGTCACGCAATTCAGACTGTTGTAAGCCCGGAATCCAAACAACCGTTAAAATATTTGAAACACAGTGGAAAGGAAAGCAGACAGATAAGAGCGAACACAGTAAGTAATCCAGGATTAACAAAGCAGGAAGGCAGAAAAATTCCATCGCAAGTACGTGAAACGATGTAGACGGGAAAATGCTTCTGCTATTAAGATGCAGCTTGAATGCTTGAGACATCGACAGATGCTGCTGTCTGCAAGTCATGCGGAATATGACTCACCGATCAATCAAGACGGCAGTTGGAGACACTCAGAGAATTAAATAAATTGAAGATTAAAAAATAAGAAAAAGGAATCTTCCAGCCGCTCTTTGTGATCCCACGCATCAAGCATCGTTTAGAGATCAATAATAATGCATTGTGCACAAGGAAGTATGACGTTACACTCACGAATCTAAATAGAAGGAGGGCTGGATGATTAACTACTTCCTTGTCTTTAACCTCCAAAATAGATTGTACTAGCTAGAACTAGGCACACTTGGTATGTCAACTGGCTAATAGGAATATTGTCTTGGGTGTGAGGGTAAAAAAACTATTTTTAATTTTACTTTCGATAAGTTTAAACAATTAAACAAGTAATATATATATAAAAAAAATTTTTAAGTCAATTCCTACTTTTTTTTTTTTACTCTATTGCAGAAAGCCCTTTATAAATAATTTTAATTAATTTTTAATCTTTATCTGGCGCCATCTATTGGTAGATACATGTAAGATTAATTAATTAAATTTAATTACTGAATTAATATTTAAAAAAACTGTGTTAACATCAAGTTTCATCCCCTACAAGTTCAAAAAAAAAAAAAAAATGTATTTGAACTTGAGTGGACGAATAAAAAGTATTTTATGAACGATTGAAAATTTGAACTATATATAGGGAGAGTGTGAACTAATAGTAGGAATTGAAAAAAAGCACCTAATATTTCAAAAATCTGTAAGAAAAAGGATAATGAGATGACAAGCCGCACTTTATAAGAAAGATAATATTACAAAATATGGCATATTCTACAATCTATCACAAAAATAACTGACATTTCATTATATTATTCATTTTTAATGTATGTGAAAAGATTTTCAAGTATAATATTTTATTAAACATAAAAATAAACATTTGCTAAAACGTGACATTTAAAAAATTATTTATATTGTAATTATATATTCATGAAATAAAAATGCAAGCATCACAAAGTTGCCATCATCAAGACAATTGAAACTACAGTTAATAAATATGTATTAAAATGTTATAAATGTATATGTATTAAATTATACATTATACATATTTAATACTTATACATTTATTATATTAAATGTATAGTATTAAATATGTATAACGTATATGTATTATATGTATACGCATTTGATAACACAGTTTCCATATTTTTAAACTCACATGCGCAAACAAATATGTCGTAACTTACGTGGTGCTATATGTCAATATTTGATAGTATTAAACTTTACATTTTATTACTTCATTAAATTTCTGTATTTTTCAATAAAAATAATCAAATAAGAAATGAATTTACTTCTGCTTTTGAAAAACTAATAAAATTAAAGATGTTTGGAGATAATTTATCACAAATCATCCAAAATATTTCACTTTTATGATCAATTTTAATAGCCTTGAATAAATAATGTTGGTAATTTTACATAAAAAAAAGAGTAAATAAATAGAAATTTTTATTTATTTTTATTTTACGCAATAAAGTCATCTTTGTTAAAACAACAATTGCAATAAATAATTCACCTGACAAACTTAAAATAAGAAAAAGATTAAAAAAATTTCAAGGAAAATATTATTTTTATTAAATAAAATAATATTTTTCCTTGAAATTTTTTAATCTTTTTAATTTTTTTTTTTTTAATCTGAGGAAACAATTGAATTTCGATTCATCATTTAATTATTTGTTAAAATAAATGCAAATAATATCATTTCAATCATCACTCACTAGGTATTATCATTATTTCAACAATCACATTTTTAGACACGTTTGTCAGGGTAATAAATAAATAAAAGAGAAAGGTACTGTATCTAGGCTTATGCATTACGGGCAAAATAAAATATCGTTCAAATATTTAAATCTATGAATTAAATTAGTTGGTTCATGTTCTACATTTTAATCTTTTATCAAAATATGCACGAATTTCAAAAATTAACTGACTACTACTATGCCAAAAAGTAATACCAATTTTCAATTTAAAATTCCCGGGCTTATGGAATTTCAATTTTTTTTTTTCTTTAGGTTGCTGGCACTGTCCTTGACATCTGTGTGAAATTTCACGACAAAATATTCATTAATGTTTGAGTTGGCTTTGTGAGACGCTAAAACTGATTCCGGCGATTTTTGAAATGTCTAAATTCATTGAGTAAAGAACTTGCATTCAATTTTGTTTGCGGAATCGTATAGAATATTGCAGAAGGCATTCGGTCAGTATTCCTATATAGGAAAGAAATGCTTAGAAGTGATATAAACAGTTCAAAGAAGGCAGAGAACGCATTGAAGACGAAGAACACTCTGGTCGACCACCCACCTCAACCGACGAAGCTCACGTCCAAAAAAATTAAATATTTGGGGCTTGCAAACCGTCGATTTTCAATTAGAGACCTTGCTGATGATGCTGGAATTTCAAAAGGATCGGTCAGTTCCATTTTGGGCCTCAAACGCGTCAAATCTCGATTGGTACCGAAAACACTGAATCGCCAGCGTCCACTGCATTGATTCTTCGTGACTTTTCGCCAATAATGAAACCCATATCGTTTCACAACCACCGTATTCACACCGTGCGACATCTGGCCATTTTCTAAACTCAAAAGACCACTCCGGGGACACCGCTTTGAAGATTGAAAAAAAAAGTTGGCATAAGCGCATTGTGCCGGGAGGATTACTTTGATGGCGATGAAATAAATTTTTAGAAATAAACAGAAAGTTTTTGAGAAAAAAAATAATAATTTGTCTTACTTTTTGGGCACAATAGTATAACACTTTTTAAAAATAAAATTGATAGTTGACTGGTAAAGCAACGGAAAGTTACATATTTTTTGCTTCAAATCTGCTACTGTGAAACGTGCGAATGAATAACTTCGAATAATTTAATATAGAAATAACAGACGTAGCAAATAAAGTAAGCATGTCGCCAAACTGTGCAAGATTTAAGAGCTTACGAATCGGTGGGAAAAACAGCGCCTTTCAAAATGGCTCTCTCGTGCATTTTTGACTGATAGCATCTAGCAGACAACAGACACACACATGTGCCATTGGAATGCAGCAATTCGTATTGTTTACTACTGGCACCGTTCCAGTTATGAGGTTATTCTGCAGTCGATTCAGCGCTATTCTTATCGTGAATGAAATACAATGTAATTATACAAGAGCTACCAACAACAACCACAAGTCTTAAAAATTAGGTTGGAAATAAACAATTAAATTAAAGTTTAATTGAAATTGAAATTTTGTTTTGCCTATACTGTTCGCAACTTTAATTGTAAACATGCACATTGATTTCATTAAAAATATATATTATAATTTGCTTTGGAATAATTTTTTTGAAGAAAAAATAAATGATAAACAAGTTAATATGCTATGAAAATTCAAGAAATTAATAATTACAATAAGAATTTTTACCATGTAATATTCGTTCCATAAATGAACATCAGATTTTTTTTTTGTCTCACTAAATAAATTAAAATACACGTGTGTGTGTCTATAACATATATATATATATATATATATATATATATACACATACAATCAATATATGAATATGTAAATTTTCTTTAGAGTGCAACAGCCCCATGGTGGGCCAAGGATTTTTTTAGAAGGTACGGTTGTCAGCCCTACACTCAAAGCTCTACGGTCATATTATACCGAGACCAACAGTTTAAAGATTCCAAACCACTAGCAAACTTCCATGGCACTGTCGGGACTCGAACCCGAAACCTGTAGCATCCAGAGCTAGTACACTTTGATCTTAGTCGAATGAGAAAAATATACCATATGAAATTGTTAAGATTAATAACACTTTACTTTTTGATATATTTAAATCGCATTAAAAATATAGAATTAAGAATGGAATAATTTAGAAAAAGTTAATTTCTATTAAAATAAAATGAATTTAATTCTTTACGGCAAACAGTAAATAAATGCATGCAAAAGAGATTAGAATATATTTTTTTACTAGTTTTAATTTATAAGTAATAATGAAATAATTGAATTAAAAAACATGTAGACTAAAAATTCAAGAAATTCTAGATAATTTTAAGGGGGAAGTGTAGAAAGCCATTTGCAACATAGACGGTTTCGTTTACATAATTGACATGCAGAAACTTTTAAACCAGATATTCCTATTTTAGCGAAACGTTACTTTTTTTTAAAGGTTTAAAATAAAGTCAAAAAATTTCTAGAAAGGAAATAGGATTTCATCGCTAAACTTAGATGTGCACCACATGGCCGGAAAGCAGCCGCCTAAGAAAGCAAAGAATTCGGAGGCTCGCGGTAGGTAAGCCAAACATCATTAAGGTTGAAACGACCTCAAGAGGAAAGTACTTGAAGAGCGGGTATCATGCAAGATGATAGAATTATGAGTGAAGTAATGGTTTGCTACTTGAAAAAGCATATTCTGCGCATTAAAAAATATATATCTGTAGTTCACTGATAATATAGTACACAACTTAAAAGGGAAGCTGAATTATAATTAGAACAACTGAATAAAAAAAAAAAAAAAGGGGACATTATTAACTTTAGATTAAGCTGTTAATCGCGGTAAATATCCATTCATGGCATATAACACATTTAATCATAATCTTGCTTAAGACATCATCAGTAGCATGACAGGCCAGGGTAGGCCAAAGCTTTCCTTTGAAGAGATTTCCATGCATTCCTCTGGGTGACAAGGGTCGGTTTATGACAGCAAAATTTTTTCAACTGCGTCTGTCCATTGCAACTTGGTCGTCCTCTTCCTCTTGGTCCCTGTGGCTTTGCCAAAACGAGCCTTTTACAAGGCTTTAAATCATTCATTCTAAATACAGGAGCAGCCCAGTTTAATCTATGGATCTAAATAAATTTTATAATATCTGGGTCTTTATAGCATTTATAAATGCCTGCCTTGTATACCGTCTTCTCCGACAATCACTTTCCCTAAAACCTCCAAGAATATCCCTCAAAATCTCCCGCTGAAATACGTTCAAACGGACCTCATCAGATCTTGCCAAAGTCCAAATTTCAGAGCCATAGACCAAAATAGGTCTAATAAGGGTTTTATATAACAAGAATTTAGTTTTTCTGCTGATGAACTGTGATTTAAACAGATTTCTTAACCCAAAAAAAAAAATACTTATTGGAAGACACAGTTCTGTTCTTTTTTATTTCAAGTAAGATATTATTTAGACAATTTCTGATCCTAAGTACTTAAAACTTTCTTTATTGGATTTCTTAAGATGAGGAAATTTACGGAATGGAGTGCTTAAAACATAATTATAATATTTTAAAGTGAATTTTCGATTAATGAAAAATGCATTCGAACTGCATAATGAATTATGACTCATAGGTAATATTTTCACAAAATAAATGTTTAATAACAGAAATATATTAATAAGATTACCTATTATTAATATTTATAGCCCCAACTCATCAATTGCCTAAAGTAGTGGTCTTCAAACTTTATCGATTCAAGAGAGTATTAAAATATTATATGAAAGCCATTCTAGTCTATGTTAGAAAGTTAAACATTCATTAAATGTACTAGGGTACAAATGAAAAAAGATATTTTAGTTTTATTTGTGAAATACTTCAAATGATATTGTTATAAAGTAACATACAATTAGTGAAATGCTTGAAAAGATTATGCAGAAGCCCACAATTTCACAGAACACAGTTTTAATTCTACAGGTCAACAAAATTAACAATTCAAAATATTCAGTACATTACTGTCTCGCACTAAAATGAGGCAGACACTTTTTGATTTCGAGGTTTGGTTCAACGCTCTACGGTCATTTATGCACACTTTGGGCTCATTAAACCGGAACCTATTGTTCAACGTGGATTCCGAACCACTCCACAAATATCCATGCCGCTCCACGGATTCGAACCTGAAGCCTGTGATACCTAAGGCCAGAGCGCTGGCCAATTGGCCATCAGGTTTTTTTGATTTCGAGAAAATAAAGAAATAAAAGGGCCCAGTATATTCACAAATTAGAGGAATTGCGAAAAACGAATCAATCATGCTGTTGGGATAATTACCAATGATCACTCTGCATAATTTCATTAATTGTAATTTATTGACGCAATTTAAAATAAGCCAATAAATAGAGCAGATAAAATGATATCATCTAAAACCTAAATATATTTCCGAGACATAATAAATTAAGATTACTAAATCTCTTTTTTTTAAAGTAGCTTAAAATAAGAAATTGTAACAAGAAAAATTAATAACAGATCTCCTAAAGAATATAATATTTAAAACAGAATCATCGGCTTGTTATTTAAAAAAAAAAAAGACCACGTGCTACCACCTCAGAGAAACAGGTTTATTTAAGTCCAGCAGCCACATTTTTTTTTTTTTTTTTTCTTCTTTCTTTACAAACAAAGTAATTAGGCCAATCTTCTAAACAATACTATGAAAGGAAAGCTTTAAAGAAAAAGATTTGTCCTGATTTAAGATAATTTCTATCACTAAAACAGAAACAGATCTATAAATAGATTACAAGTAACATTATTCAATTGTTTATGTATGAAATTCATTACTGAGAAATGTAGTTCGTTTTGAATTAAATTTATATAAAAAAAGTTGTTGTTTTTGGCAATAAAAAGATTTTTTATAGCTGATTATTACAGGGTAGTCAAAAATTAACAAATATAAATCAAGAACACAAATTGCATATTATATAAAATACTTTGTAAATCTCATTCATCTAAAGAGCGTTTATTTTACCTAATCAATTACAGTGAGTGTAAAAAAGTATTCGTACAGTATGACAATTGATTTAAAAGAGATTCGTTCATAAAAATTATAAACAAAAATTCCATTTTAATTAATTATATAATAGAACATATTTTCACTAGTTTCATGTGAAATTGACACAAAAATAATTTTATACATGAATAAATATTTACAAAACTGAAACAATCAAACATCTTGTGGTGTAAAAAGTATTCGTACACCAGGCATATATTGGCCAATACAATCATAATATTTCAGCTAATACCTTGTAGGATATCCTTTAGCTGGAATAACTGCCTTGAGTCTCTTTGGCATCGATTCCACCAATTTTGCTGTTATTGAGCTAGATATGGCGTCCTATTCTTGATTAAGAGCTGATTCCAAATCATTTTTATTAGAAATATGCCTGGATCTAATATTTTTATCAAGAACGTCCCATAAATTCTCGATGGGGTTTAGGTCCGGCGATTGAGGAGAAACTTTCATGAACTTTGGGGTATTATATAGTATCCAGAGCCTTGTGTTTCGGGCTGTGTGCTTGGGTCGTTATCATACATGAAAACGTAATCACCATTCAAGCCCATTTTTGTTGCACTAGGTCCTAAATTATTTTTAAAATGTCAATATAAAGTTGAAGATTCACAATGCCTTTAATAAAGACTAAGACTTCCATTCCCATGTTTCACTGTTGGCACTAAATTCTTAGGATGCATTTCTGTATTGCGCTTTCTCCATACCATTCGTCTCCCGTCCGATCCAAATTTGTTGTATTTACTTTCGTCTGTAAAGATAATCGTTTTCCAGAAATCTGGACTTTCATTAACGTATTGCTTGGCGAAAGACAATCGCAGCTTCTGATTCTTCTCACTAACAAAGAATTTTCGTCTCGCAACACGGCCATGGAAACCTTCATTTCTGCATGCATTTCGAACAGTACTTACGGAGACTGCTGTTTCCATGTTCTTTAGTTCTGATGTTAATGTAGCAGCACTTATTTTGGGATCCTTCTTTAATGAACGTACCAGAAACCGTCTCAGATGATGTCAATAGACATGGTCGCCCAGTACGAGTTTTTTGATGATTGACTGCACAGTTGAACAGAAATCTTGTTGTACGATTTACCATTTTTACGGAGCTTTAAAATCAGTTCTCTTTCGGAAACACTTGTCTCTTTACTTTTACGACCCCATTACAGAATTTCTAGTTTCTCACTACATTAAAATTTCCACTGAAGAACCTTTTAAGTAACTTACAAGATGACGTCAATTAACTACATCATAATGGCTAAACCAATCACAAAATAACTAAAAAAATTTGTATTTCTTTTAGTGTACGAATACTTTTTACACCACAAGATGTTTGATTGTTTCAGTTTTGTAAATATTTATTCATGTATAAAATTATTTTTGTGTCAATTTCACATGAAACTAGTGAAAATATGTTCTATTATAATTTAAATTAAAATGGAATTTATGTTTATAATTTTTATGAACGGATCTCTTTTAAAACAATTGTCGTACTGTACGAATACTTTTTACACTCACTGTATGTATAAATTATAAGAAGTGTAAATAAATAACAAGAACATATAATAATTATGTATTGATACAATTAAAAATCAATTTTTGTAATTTAAAAATAGCACAAACGTACATCAATTTATGATACCCTTAATCAATTAGTTAAAATTCAATTACTAATTAATTAAGTAAACCTCAAATTCGAATTTGTGTTTTTAAACCAATTTAAATTTCATTTAAAAATACAAATTTTGATTTGGAAGCGTTGGTTCAGTTTAGATGAAGTATTAAATGCTTGGTTTGGTTTGTCGCTCTACGGTCATTTTTTACACACTTTAGTTAATTAGACCGAACCTACAGTTTAACGTTTCCGAACCACTCACAAACATCCATGTCACCGTCAGAATTCGAAGTTTATACTAAAGGTTTGGACCATCAGGCCGCCTAAGTCAAAGGTTGTGCTTTATTATTTAGTGTTGTAAAATTAAACACATAGTTTAATAATCGCTTTGTTTCGTAATTCAATTGCGGCTTAATTCAATTACTGGAATATTCTAGATTTGGTTTAGTTTGACAGTCCTTTTTTTTACACTTTAGTTAATTAGACCGGGACCTGTTTAACGTGGATCGTCCGAACCACTCACAAACATCCATACCACCACCAGAATTCGTACCTGAAGCCTATGATATACCAAAAATCAGAGCACTAGCTCATCAGACCATTCATTGGCCATCAAAATTCTTGGCTTGGTTAAAATTAAATGCTTGGTTCAAATTAATTAATTACTCTTATTCCAAAAATAATGAATTCTTATAAAATAATCTATAGCATATGAGGGGTTTTTATCTACAGCATCTTTAAGCACCATTTATGATGAACATATATCAAACCACTTAAAACATTATCGATACTATAAAATAATAGATATTTATGGTATATACGATATTTTTAGATAAGGCGCCGTCAAAATTGGTTTGGAGGAATACTCCAATGGCCAACTCCTCCCTGAGATGCCTCTATTATTATCATCAACAGCGTCAATTTGAATTACGAACCACCATAAATGCTGAATGGAACAATGGGAATTTAGCACCCAATAAAATTTCACAAACTTTTCCTCCAGCCGATAATTCTCGCGTTAACAGCATAATTATCTCCCATTGATCGACTGTTTATCTTTCTCGGCGGATTGTGGAAAAGTTAGCCGATGAATTATTCAAAGGAGTTCATCCTTTCACTAACCACCACACCCTAGGGCGTTTTGTCCCAAGCCAAAACCAAAAACGCCCTTTGGAATCTCGGCTGCGCCAAAATTCCAATGCTCTTCCAATAGTGAATCGCAGACGAGATCGGAATGGTAAATAGAGAGGCCGCATTTTTTTCTGATCCTATTACTATTCGAATCGTCTGCAACTTTGTTTGGCAACTCGATTTCAGTTCATTCAGTCCAATTCAGCTTCAGTATAATTTACATTCATCGTCGAAACAGTTTTTGAAGAATTAAGATAGTCAGGGAATTCAATAAAGTATAAGAATTATGTACAGTACCCATATATCGTGCATATTAGGAGAAAATGCGCGAATATACTGAAGAAACGATATAAATAACTGGTGATTTTATAAATGTTTTTTGACATTTATTACAAAAAAAAACTAGCTAAATTTCGGAACGTGTCATTGTATTTATATTTGTGCATTTGAAGTTATATTCCTTAATTGAAATGGAAATTTATAACAGAAATGTAACAACAAAATCATAGCAAAATGTCAAAATAACTATCATACAATGTTATATACTAATGTATTATTTTATTGAATTTTGAATTCATTTTATGTTTTAACTATAATATTTAGACACTTTCATTATAAGTTGCCAATTTAGAAACATTTATAAAAGCATCACTATTCTGTTTTGCAGAATGCTTACAAGTCAAAATGCCTAATTAATCCAGGGGTGGGATGTCGGTCAAAAATTTTCTGATTCAAAAGCTTATTTTTTTTCACTTTTTCAATTCCTTCTATTAGCTCACACTCTCCCTATATATATCTTGTTCAAATTTTAAATCGTTAATAAAATACTCTTTATTCATCCACTCAAGTTCAAATACATTTTTTTAAACTTGTAGTGGATGACACTGATGTGAATACATTTTCAAATATTAATTCAGTAATTAAATTTCATTCATTAATTTTAGTTTTTTTTTTAGATTTAAGTTGCATATATCGACCAACAGATGGCGCCAGATAAACTTAAAAAATGAATGAAAATTATTTATAAAGGACTTTCTGGAAAAAAAAAAAAAAAAAAAAAAAAAAAAAAAAAAGGAATTATAGACTTCAAAATATTTTTTTATATTACTTGTTGCGAATTAAATTTAATAATTTTTATTGTATTATAAAAGCAGTTTTTTAATGAATTTATTTGCGAATAAATTCAATTCTTTTTCTCCCCATAAGAAAGTAATATTTTACAACTTGAAAAATGTATTTGCATTACTTAGAAGAATTTCTTTTACCCTAAATTTGTTTACAATATTTATATATATATAAATATATATATATATACCTTGTTATAGAATAGCTTAAGAAAAGTGAAACAAAATTGTATATCTAAGCACAAATTTGCTAATAATAATAGAATAGCTTCTGAAAGATCTCTTTCTTTGTTAACCAAGATATTTTTTTTACCAGCCTCAGCGCAAATTAAGTCTCTAAACACTTCCTTGATATATTGCTAGAGCAATAACAGTCTTTACTAGTGGTAGTATTATTAAAGGATATACTTGAATAGCTTAACAATTAAAATGTTAAGTTTAACATTAATTCCTCGCATTAAAAAAATATTTCTTTTAAAAAAAATTTTTATATGTAATCTAAACATATCCATTTAAAAAATAATCTAAACATTCATATTTAAGAAAACGCAAGATGTAACTAATTAAAACAACAGTGATTTTGCTGACTAACTTTTTTTAATTTCATTATTACAGTATACAAAAGCATGAAATAATTTGATGGGCTTCAAGATTTGTGCATTACATCAGTGTTTTCCAAATTATATTCCGCGATGCCTCATAGAAGATCAATAGTATTTCGTGAAACAATACGAAATACTGGTTATCTTGATTCTAAATATTGTACAAGAGGGGGATTTAAACACGCAAATTGTACAGTTCAGAAAAACAGTGAGCTAATACTAAATTTCGAATTCTTTGTCAGTCTTAAGTAATCAGACATAAACTTCGAACAGATATCAGTACATAACAATACTTGTTTATCAAAAATTGCAAATTTCATATAACGCTGCAATAAAATCTAAAATGCAAATAGTAACTTAAAGCTGCATCAGATAAAAGAATTCAGCTTTCCAATACTATGTTTGTCATTAAAGGAATATGTAATTTACAAACCTCCCAACATGTCACTAAACTCCCAACATGGCATTGATTTTTAATTACTTGTTATTAATAATTTCCAAAAAAATATATTTTGCGTAATTAAAATTTTGGAGTAAATATTTATTTTGTATTTTAACTTTTATGCTAATTTTTTATTGTTTATTATTAAAACAAAAAATAATAATTACTTATGAATGGATTAGATAAATTTCCTACAATGGAGTATACGCTGCATTATATGATGTAGGGATACAAAGGCTCTTTAAGGTTGTAAGCCACATGTAATTTGACCACGACTTGCACAAAAAAACAACTATCTAATATATACGTATTTCTTTTTTTTTAAGTTTGTATTCCTTTTATTAAGTCGTTGTTTTAAAGCAGCTGGCAATACAGAGACAGTTAATCTTTATGTCATAAGCAAGGGCAGCACCGCTGTGACTCATTCAGCACTACAAAAGGGTCGCCGTAGCTTGAAGATAGGTTACGGACGCTCTACGATCCTATTAGACCAGGACCTACGGTTTAAAGGGGATTCCGAACCATTACAAACAGCCATGGTACCATTCGGACTCGAACCCGAAACCTGTGGTACCGAGCGCAAGTCACTCGACCACCAGGCCCTATTTATTAAGAAGTTGTTGTGTGATATTTCATTAATTTAACCTTTTCCAGCATTTATATTCAGTATTAGAGCAATCAAGAGCAATAACTGTTGAACAAGTGTTTTTTTATTAATCAATATATATTTAGGTGTTGGTTAACAAATTTTTTTTTCAATATATAGGCTTGCGAATTTTAATACCTTATTTAAGAACAGCCCATCTACTTTGTTGAGCACAATTTTAAAATTGAACATGTTTTTGCCTATAAATATCGCAAAGATAAATATATGTATAAAAATTATAAATAAATATGTAAATAGGTAGTATCCTGCATTCAGACTAGCTAAGCTATTGACAAAAGATCTAAAGTCTGCAATAAAATGGAAGACAAAATGAATATAAAATGTTTTTTAATATTTTAGTATTTACTTTTCTTATTAAGTTAAATTTAAAAAACATGCTCACTGTTTTAATCTTGCAACGAAATCTGAATATCTTTAAAAAATATGATATTTTTAAGTAAAATGTACATATGAGATCCGTTTTCTATGTATTTCTTCTGGTATGATGGAATCTTAAGTAGTAAACCATGCATGCAACTTTATAAAAATATTCAAATATTTATAAAGAAAGACAAAAGAAAATGGAATATATTGCGTAATCAAAATAAATATACACAAAGAGTGAGGTTGCTAGACTTCAAATAAATATCAATGGCATAGAGGGGGAGGGAGGACCACAAACCGCCCAAGTAAAGCTCGACAACAACAGCACCTGGCAAAAAGCAAACCATCTCAGACACCGAATCAATATCGGTGGTTTATTTACATAACAAACTTTGAGTCAATACAATCGATTCAACTATTTCGCAGAGCTAGAAGAAGGAAAAAAAAAATAAATAAATAAAAAACACCTCCGAATTATGAAAAGTTACTTTTTGTACAGAGAGAGAAGAAAACGCTTCGAGGTAGGGTGGCATTGAGATCTGCACGTGCAGGTTTTTCTTAAATAGAAGACGGGCGACTTTTCATAATCCCAGCCTGAAGGCACGGGCACGTGGATACTATATATAATACTCTCGAAAAGAAATGGGTCCTGATGCGGTGGAATTGAATGCGAGCACGTGACTGAATGCAGAGAAGACGTGCTCGACCAGGCTTATCTTATGGTTCAATTTGGAATATTTAAAGAACTCTCTTCAGAATAATATTTTTTTTTTGAAAAAAAGAAGTTTTTAAAATGTATTTAGGAAACTCTTTTTATTTTTTTTTTTTTTTTTTTTGTGACAGAAATGAAAACGATGATATAATTTATTAAAAGAGAATGGATACTACATTTTTCTCTTCGTGGAAAAAATCCAAGTTTTCAGATTAAAAAAATTATGTTTCCGTTCATAAATATTAAAAAGAATGCTATATGAATGCCACTATCACCAAGATGTGGCATTAAATTGGTATTTCAAAGATATGCAACACTATTTGTTGAAAGTGAAGTAATTTTAAATATTTACTCAGCATTATTACATTTATTTATATAAGAATTTATTGCGAAATGAATCCGTGATATATATATATATATTTTTAATTTATTGTGGCCACACAATTGATGATACCAAAGATTTGTAAATTCTCTCTGAGTTCCTAAAACTCTTGTTATTTACGAATGAGTATTTTGGCAACTAGGAGCGGCCTGATGGTCAATTGGCTAGCGCTCTGTCCTTTGGTACCACGGGCTTCAGGTTCGAATCCTGGCGGTGGCATGGATGTTTTTGAATGGTTCGGAATCCACATCAAACTGTAGGTCCCGGTATAATTAGCCTGAAGAGTACACAAAATGGCAGTAGAACAACAAACCAAACTAGGAAAAGTAGAAAGAGGGAATATATTCCATTTAAAAACGCATAATATACACACAATAATTTGGTTTGTCGCTCTACTGTCATTTTGTGCACACTTTGGGCTAATTAAGACCGGGACCTACAGTTTGATGCGATTCCGAACCACTCACAAACATCCAAGCCACCGTGCCCAGAGCTGATTTGCCCCTATACAGTTTGGGAATGATGTGGGTGAGACGTCTGATTGGGCTTGGTGATGCTCTACAGTCATAGGAAAACCGAGACTTACGGCTTAAAGTGGATTCCGAACCACTACAAACATCCATGGTACAATAGCCGGGACTCGAAGCCTGTGGCACCGAGCGCTAGTCACTCGGCCATTCAGACCCTGATTCGAACCACTACTACCACATAGGACCACACCACATCACTATGCATAGAGCTGAGTTGCCCCTTCACAGTTTGGGAATGATGCGGATGAGAAGTCTGATTGGGCTCTGTGACGCTCTACAGTCATAGACCAGGACCTACGGTTTAAAAGTGGATTCTGAACCACAACAAACATCCTTGCCACCGACAAGATTCGAACCTGAAGCTTGTGGTACCAAAGGCCAGAGCGCTAGCCAATTGGCCATCAATCAGGCCGCCATACAAACATTGGAGTTAGAACTAAAAAAAAAAATTCCTCTTTAAATCTATCGGTTTGGCATGTTTTTAAGTCTAGGAAGATAAGAAATTTGATAATATTCAAGAATTACAAACTATATTATTAGCCATTAAGCTTAATTATTTTATTTTGTGTTTTGAATCTGTTTTTTTAATCCTTCCAAATCAAACTCCTGGCGGTGGCATGGATGTTTGTGAGTAGTCCGAATCCATTTTAAACTGTAGGTCCCGGTCTGTTTAGCCCTCGTGTACACAAGATGACCGTATAGCGACAAACCAAATCAAAACATTTTTTAAAGCAACGACTCATAATTTCTATTACTTACAAACAAAAACGCAAACTAAGAAAAGGGAGAAAATTTGAAGAATTACAATGTCTCTCATGAAAATCAAACAGAACCAAGCCTTGAGTTAAGAATTCCTTTGGATTGCATCTATAATTTGAATACTATTTCACTTTAATATTTGCACAAAACTCGAGTGGCATTGCGAAGGAATAGTAATACTATGAGAGGAAATCGAGACTAATACGGAAGAAGGTGGGGGAAAACAGATGTTGGAAAAAGAATTCCGCCGTGTGCAAGGACAGCGGCCTAATCTCTGGCACTTGTTCAATTTTTATGACATCAAAGGAATGTGATGTCGTAATGATGCCGATTATTTACTTCGCCATTGTCTCCAGGTAAACTGCGCTCTTCAGTGACGTTCGAATAACAAGATAAAGGAAAGGGTTACGCAGCAAGGTTAAACAACACTTTAAGGACATATAAAAAAATGATTTGAATGGTAAAAGTGGAATCATCTTTAGGTTAAAGCATCATGCTAGGTATGTATAAGCACCAAAAAGTCATATAAAAAATTAAAAATCTCGAAAATTATCCATATATATTTCATTTTTAAAAATATAATTAAGAAAAGGAATAAAAACAAAAAGATATAGATGCGTGAAATTGCATATTTTAATAGAAGTTTTTGTATTTGGTTCGATTTTGGTAGCAACCAACCGCAAAAGTAATTATTTAAACAGTTTTAAATTTATCGATTTTTTTTTATTTTTATTCATGCCGCAAAATGCGTTTGATTACTAATACGAGTTGTTTTTTTATTCATGCCGCAAAATGCGTTTGATTACTAATACGAGTTGACAAAAACAAATATGCTCATTTTAATGTATTACAGAACAGCAATAACATCTTGTATAGTGCGATTTTTAAATGGGCAAATAATTTTGTTTAAAAAAAATACGTAGATAAAAATCCTGTAGTCATGCTACGCAAGAAAGTTTTTAACTTGAAGTCTGCAATAAAATAGAAAAAAAAAATTGTATATTTAAATGTTTTGCTTATTTTTATTATTAAACTACAACTGGATCATGTTTCTAGATTTAATGTTTTCATCAAAATTTCTAAGTACGTATAAAAGAAAATTAATTAATAAAATGGTCATATGGGAGACGATCTCCACGAAAAGCATGTTAGGTTCGAATCCTGACGGTGGCGTGGATGTTTTTTAGTGGTTCGGAATCTCCGTTAAACTGTAGGTCCCGGTTTAATTAGCCCAAAACGTGTGCACAAACAACTCTTCACAACTATTTTTATTTACAACTTACAGAACATTTATGTTTTCTTGCGGAAAATTTAAACAAAATTTAAAATATGTATCACAAAATTTGACTTATATTTAAATAATAAATAATGCAAGAATTTATAACAATTTTGAGAGAAAATTCGTTTTTAACTGAATTTTAAAATGTAAATGTTTACAGCAAATTTAGTGTTTTGAGGCAATTAAAACATGTCGCCTCTACAAAATGGAATAAAAGAAACAAAAATCCTGCAATAAAAATTCGTTTAGAATTATATAAATTTTAAGAAAATTAAAGTTTTTGCACAATAAAATAGGAACAAAACTTTAATTTGAGAGGATATAAAGATATTTTTAAAACATTGCATTTTTTCCCCCGTAGAAAGGGATGCCATTTAAAAATGTAATTAATTATACAAAAATTTAATACTTAAAACGAAAGATGGTTTATCTGTAAAAAACAAACAAAATCAGACTATTAAATTTGACTATGAAAAATTGCGAATTATTTTGTTAGGAAAATTCGTGATTTATTTTTAAAAATTTATTGATAAAGGAACATCTTTTCGAGAAGCTTTTCAAGATTAAAAAAGATTATACTAATAAACAAAATTTAGGCACCTAAAAAAAAAAAAAAAAAAGAACTAATAAACATTATTATAGAAATCTATAAAAAGAGCTAATAAATAAAATCATATAATTTCTTATCACGAAGGCGAATATTCTAAAATAAGATGATCAGAAAAAAAAAGAACAAGAACATAATTTTAATTTTATTACGGCATAAAATTTGATTAGGGTATTGTATTTATTGAACATATATTTATAAAAAGCAATATATAGCCTAATGTAAGTCAAGAGTCTACATAAAAATAGGTAATCCATTTCCTCATTACAAGAAATAAGGGTTACTGAAGCATTGACTAATTGCACAAATAATTTTTTTTGAGAACAAGTATGCATCTTTTTTTTTGCAAATTCCTTAGAAGGAAGGTGAGGGACAAAAAAATAAATAAATAAAAAAGGAAAGATCATCGGTACGACTTTCCATGCACTGCTCACCCCTGCTGCTACTTGTAAACAGGTTCTTCTGTTGAACAAGCCTGTTGCAAGATAATTAGTTACTAATGAACCAACATCGGAATTTCGTCAGTTGTTAAAAGACTACGCAGTTCAAATCGTACATCAAAACACGTTGATTCTGATACTTCAATATCCCATGCCTGAATTGAAAAAGAGGCGCTTTTTCAAACAAAAACAAAGCTCACGGTTAAAAATATTATTCTACAACAAATGGAAAAAAAGTATTATTTGTAAATGGAAAGTGTTTATTTTCCATTCGATTTAATTTTGCGGCCAAATTCATTGTAGCGGAAATATCTATTCATACGCAAGAATTATTCATTAGTAATACATTTTTTTTATAATTAATCATTATCATACGAAAAGAAAGATATTTATTTAAGGGTCATTCCAGAAGAACTCGGCTGTTTCGAGAAGATATACGGAGGGATTTTTAATTGTATCCTCAAGATAAGATAATCTAATCAAAGAATACAGTGGGAATATTTTGCATTCATTAACTTATTAAAATAAATCCACTCTTGCAAAAAGAAATTGTATTTTAAGGATAAGATAAGGTAGTCAAAGAATAATGTGGGAATATTTTGCATTAATTGGCTTACTAAAAAACAAATTCATTCTTGCAAAAGGGATAAATAAATAATAAAACGGGACAAAATGGCGCGAAAAGTAAATGTTTTTTTTTTTTTCACCCCCTTCTCTTCAGCATTCGTTTTGAAATACAAAATAACTCTTAAAAAAAAAAAAAAAAAAAAAAAAAAAAATGCTAGAAACATACTAAGTTTTTATGGCAAAAATAATAGCTGAATACTACTACATATATTATTTAAATATGTCGGAGCAGGAATATATTCTTCAATTTTTTCTCTCTATGTTCCTGTCGGAAAACAAAAAACGCATTCAATGGAGAAATAATGGCTATCTGTGTGGCTCTGCAGCAACTTATGCCCAGATGCATTTACATCAAGGTGGTTTAACTGTCGGACTCCAGGGCTACCATACAAGTTTTATCGGGTCAAATGAAGCACCTTCCTCTAGAAAGTTCTGTGGTTTGTCGCTTTACGGTCATTTTTTGTACACCTTGGGCTAAGACCAGGAAATATACACCTTCTTCTAAGAATATCTTAGAATGTCAAATTCTTCTTGAAAGATTGACGGTAGAAGGGCGACACATCGTCTTCCAGTAGATCGCTGGACACTGACATTTCAGGTAATGATCAGGCAGATTTGCTGGCTAAGAAGGGCACACCCATAGTCAAACAGCCAAATACTTGCAACTCCTTTCATTCCATGAAACTTTATATCAAAAATCAAATGAGACAAATGGAAAGCTTTGCTCACAACTCCTCGAGCGACCTGATGGTCAACTGGATGACATGGATGCTTGTTATTGGTTCGGAATTCAAGTTAAATTGTAGGTCCTGGTCGTAGTAGCCCAAAGTGTGCACAAAATGACCGTGGATATATATATATATTAGTTAAATTCTGTACACATTTTATTATATCAACAAAGATTTTAATCACCTTTTCAAAAAAAAACAGCGACAAATTTAATTAATTTTATTATATCATCAAAATTAAATTTTAATCATCCGTTCAACAGAATAAAACAAAATAACTCTTACAAAATAAAACACAATTTCAAACGATTATTGAAACTCTTTGCGCAATTTCCAAGTACCATATTCTTACAGGTATCCCAACATTAATAAAAATGAAAGTCAGTTAATTTCTCCTTTAGGCATCCATGCACTTATATAAATAGAAAGATTCTGTCTCAGAAAACGCCAGAAATTTTCATAATTCACAAAGGAAAAAAAAAAGAAATTATTCCCAAAGGACAATATTTCACCTTCTGCGTTTCCACTGACAGAAGCATCCGCAGAACAGAAATGGATTCAACCATGATTCATGCAGTGTACATTCCTAATGTAGCATGGAGCGTGGCTACATGGGCATATCATGGCGCACTGAATGCTGCAGTAGCTTTTTCTGCATGCGAGTAAGTTTATGGAATAGTAGCTACAGGGAGAAGGAGGTAAACGAATTCATCCACAAATCATATGCATGGGTGAGCAGGAAAATAATGTAAAATGAAGTTTTAGAATCGTTTTGGGTCTTCAGAGAAAACATATAGTATTTCACATTAATAGAATACATATAACACCATTTGACTTTTAAAAGCTGAATTATTTTTCATTTCTTCCTGTGTTACCTCGGAGTTTTAAATTCTGAATCTTGAAAAACTCATTTTCAATTAATTTGCATGAGGTGAGAACAAGTTAGTAAATGTTAATTTATTAATAAAATTTACGTATATCGAATGCTATTTTCAGGGCTTTGATATACAAACTGTGATTGTGGTTCTGAAAGTCCCTTCTTTATATATATTTCCTTGTATTTTCATATTTTCCGTAGTGTTGGCCCTTTTAATATCTTTATACATATATATAATCCTTCTGTATGTGTGTTTTGTCACTGAACTCCTCTAAACGGCTGGACCGATTATGAAATTTTGAGTGTGTGTGTGTTTGTTTGAGAGGGTTCCTGGATAGTTTAGATTCACTAGTGGACCCGGTAGGTGGCACTGCAATCGATATAATTCTGTGCGTGTTTTTGTCAATGAACTCCACCTAAACGGCTGGGCCGATTTTGAAGAAATTTTGAGTGGGTCCCTGGATGGTTTGGATTTACAATTGGACCCGGTATGTGGCGCTACGATCAGAGTAGATGATTTTTTTTTTTTTTTTTTTTTACTTTCAGGACACAACGTTTGCCGGGCCCTCTAGTGTGTACATTATATATGATCATTTTCTCATCTCTTTTCTAATATTAACTTAGAGCTGCTATTATCACAACATATTTCATATTTTTCCACATTTCGTGCAATAATAATTAAAAGATTAATTGAATAAACTTTTATGATACTACTGATTAAATATTTATTGTAATTTTTAAAAAATAATGAATAAGTCTAGATGAAAATTTTATTTAAAGACTGTTTTTAATTGAAAGGGGGAAAAAAAATAAAGATACAAATAATGACACTGCCTGCATCTAATGACTTTTTTTTTTTTTCAATATCTCTAACACGAGCAATCAATATATTTTTATGTTTATTCAGATAATGAATATAATATAAATATTCCATACTCAGACGTTTATCTAATGTGAAATCAATAACATGAATTTATCTATAAGATTCCAATTGTTTTTAAAGTAATATACTTTTCGAAGTATAATAATTTCAAGTTGCATGTTCGTCTAGTTTATCAATGTTTATATTTTAATACAAATATTTCTAAAATGTTGACTTTATATTTTGCTCTTTAAAAAATGATATAAAAATTTATGTTTAGAATTTACTATAATTACCGTTACCACCAGAGTAATTTGAAATCAGTGCTTCAAAATAATGCAAGAAATCAAGAAAAATGGAATCGCATATTTTTTTTTTAAATATCTGCTCAACTTAGAACTGATAAAATAACTATCTTTATATTTGAGATGGCACATGACTGTTTTGCATAAGATTTACATCATATTGGACTACACAGCAGACCAAACTATGTGCTATGCTGTTATACTCTTAAGAAAAATAAAATATAGTCATTATTTGCTTACTTGCACCGCACTATGAGAGATAATTCAATTCCCATTACTATTAAGACCAATGCAAAAGAATTAATATTGCCAATTTCAGTTTTCCCCTCCTCCCTTATTTCTGTACTGTTGTCTTTGTGGTTTATTTCCATTTCATGCATCATCACTGTGATGTATCGAGGTCAATGTTGTATATAAATGTTTTTGCGGTCAAAAAAAAAAAATTATCCTTCGCGATATCATGATCACATCTTATTAAAAAAACATTACACTTGGCTTTAAAAAAAAAAAAAAAAAAAAAAAAAAAATCAGTATCATAAATTTTCATCCAGCCATTCCTGGAATCAACAAAAATCCAATTTGACATTTTATAAATAGAAACAGTCATAGAAAAAAAGTGACACATCTCGTTAAATAATTTAAAAAAAAACTACCTCCTATTAATAACAGTTGACTACAGTACTATCAATATCTTAATTTGTAATGCATTTCACGCTAAACAAGGAACGAGCAGACCGCATCCGATCTGTCGTTTTCTTTTTTTTTCATTTTTTTATTTATTTGAAAGAGACAGAATCCGACACTACTTCATTAAAAAAAAGTAAATATTTAGATAATAAAATATATTTAAAGCTTTTTTAATTAATTGTACAGATATTGAAATTTTTCTCAATAATGCGAAGACAGTTTGAAAGAGTCGATATCTACTTTATTTATTATCCTATCACAAGTATCAATTCTTGTGTTAGCTATCGATGAAAGTAAACATTGTCGAATTTTTTGTTGCAAGAATTTCTTACATATTTTTGTCCACGCCATTTTTAAAACTGCACACAAAAAATAAATGTGGTTAATTCTGAAACCGAACTAAATCTTGAATACATAAAATCAAAATATTATTTTTAACCTCTTCAGCGATAATTTTTATAATGAGAAAAAAAAAAAGGCTTAATTTTTTTTTTTTGTTTCATTATGATTTATTCATTTTATATTGATAGAAATTCGAAAAAAGGAGGGGGGGATGAAAAACGATTAACATTTACAAAAATCATAACATCAACTTTTTGTCCAGAAAATTTATAAATGAAATGATAGAAATTTATAAATGAAATGATTTCATTCATTCCGGACATTCATTAATAAAACTAAATATGTTTAATATATCTGCTATTATTTGAACGATTGATTCAAATAAATCCAACAAAACACTGACAGTCGAAGTGCTATTTAACTCTATTTTCATATTCGTAACTGTAGATCATCAATATCGTTATCAGTGCTATCAAGTTGTAAGATTTGTATTTTTCTTGTTCAGGGTTTCTGTAGTGAGCAATGTATTATCAATTTTTGTCCTTTTTATTAAAGATAGCAATTATAATTATAAAAAACCAATGGTCACAAATGGCTATGTAGGTTAATTTTATTTTATTGTACATTTTAATATAGTTTACATAGAAAAATAGTATATATTGTATATTTTATTAAAGTATACATATATGAAAAGCATGATGGCCGAGTGTCTATCACTCGGTACCACAAGTTTCGGGTTCGAATCCCGGAGGTGCCATAGATGTTCGTAGTGATTTGGAATCCCTTTTAAGCCGTAGGTTCCGCTCTAATATGAGTATTGTGGCGGGTAGAGTGACTCGCGTCCGTATCCTATCTTCAAGCTACAAGCACCCCCTGGGTACTACATGTGTAACAGCGATGCAGCTCTTCTTATGGCATAAAGATTAACTGTCTCTGTCTTGCCAGCTGCATTAGAAGAACAGTATACGTATATACAATGAAATAAATAGCCAAAAATATATGCTTGTTTTTTATGTATACTATGTAACTGTAGACTGCAGATGAACAGTGTTAGGGACAGATTAGCGCACGGAATTTTCTCCCTGCACTATCTAATCTGCCCAAACTGTCACCACAACTTCTGTCACAAGCACAAACCGGCGTCTGAGAAACATCCCCCATTTCACCAATCGAATGATCATTCCTACTGAAGTGTGACGCACTTTTTTTTTTTTCTATTTTATTTTTATTCCACAATCTACATGATGTTTTTTTTTTTTTTTTTTTTTTCCCATCTCCCTCTATGAGCGGCATGATTTGACACTCGCCCATGCGGAGCGAACAGCCAGCTTACAGTAGGCCTTCCAACGTAAAGGACAACAATTACTCACTTTATAGGTAATGTTTCGGTTTATGAACACGGGGCAGAATGACGAGTTCATAAAGGGAAAGAAAACAGAAATTAATCATTTTTATTTTATGCTGCATGAATTAAGAATGGAAACGGAATTTGTCCACAAAAAATAAATGCCGTAACAGGAAATGATGTGCTGTTATCGGAAAAGCCAATACCTGATATCCCTCCATGCATCAGGTCAATGAAACACTTGCTCAACGCAAAACTCTGATTAACACATACCGCACTTTTATCAGAGCGATAAATCACAGATGATATGAATAAACGTAATAATCCCAGGAATTCCAACAACGTGATAAGCGCTTCTGATAAGGCCATTTTCAAAATGAAGAATATGATTTTAAATAAGGAGAAATACTACTACTACTAATAATAATAAACACCAAGGAAAGAAGGAATAATAGATTTTGCATACAGTATTTTGGACGTCCGTTAGCTTTTTCTCCATAGCGCGCATGCTCATAAGAAATTGTAATAATGTTTCCTATGAGCATGCGCGCTAGGGAGAAAAAAGCTAACGGACGTCCAAAATACTGTATGCAAAAACTCTCTAATATCTGCATAAAAATAATTAATAGCATTTGCATGATTTATGACTTGTACAAGTGGTTTGGGGGCCTGATGGCCGAGTTATTTGGGCTTGACTGGCTGGCGCTCGATGCCACAGTTTTCAGGTTCTAGTCCCGGTGGTGCCATGCATCGTGCTCAGCGTTTCTGATAGCCATTTTCAAAACGAAAATCATTTTAAACAAGGAGAAATAATAATAAAGTAAGGAAGAAATAATATTTGCATAAAAAATAATAATAGCATTTGTGTGATTTATGACTTGTATAAGTAGGCTTTAGGGACTGATGGACGAGTGATTAGCACTCTGGCGCTCGATGTCACAGGTTTCTGGTTCGAGTTCCAGTGGTGCCATGAATGTTTGTAGTGGTTCGGAATCCACTTCAAACTGTAGGTCCCGGTCTCATATGACTGTACAGCGTTGGGCTAACAACCTACCTCGTAAAAGAAAACATCTCTCGTCTCGAAATCTACCAGAAGGCAAAAGGACTTGGCCTACCATGGGGCTGTTGCGCCACTGATGATGATGACGCGTAGGTTTTTGATATGTATCTTTTAATTTCTATATAATGGCTAATTTTACAAAAAATTATTTCCATTTCTGTATTAACCATTATACAAAAATTAAAAGGATAAATTTCAAAAACCCACTTGTACAAGTCATAAATCTTGCAAATGCATTAATGCTAATTTTTGTAAAATTAACTATTTTTTTTACTCATATATTATTTTTAGTACAATCAAAACAACTAAGAATATATTAGAAATTTTTCATTATGGCATTTAATATATTCATTGAAAATTGATAAAATATTTTTATTCATCTCCTAATATTAAGAATCCATCTAGATTTGTATGACATAGCTTCACTTTGAAATTATTGGTTTTATTAGCCAACGTATTTTGTGGAAAAAATTATAATTTATATTTTTAAACTACACAATTTATCAGAGTAGCATATTTTTTTAAAGTTAACATTAAGTGCATGATCATAATATTAACATGATGTTTTACAGTTGTGCATTATTATTTTTACCTTGAGGGTAAATATTTATTAGGTGCCGCCCCCCTTCAATGTAAGTTTGGTTTGTCTCTCTACGGTCATCTTGTGCACACTTTGGGCTCATTAGACCTGGACCTAGTTTAACGTGGATTCCGGACTACACTCAAACATCCACGCCACCGCCTGTCGAACCTGAAGCCCCAAAGGCCAAAGCGCTAGCCAATTGACCATCAGGCCGCAGTTCCAATATAAGGAATCCATCATGAATTTTTTAACATAGCTTTATTTTTTGAATTTGTTCATTGGTTTTATTAACCGACGAATTTTGTGATAACAATTATAATGTATGTTCTTAACAATTTATCAAAAATGCATATTTTTAAAGGTCCATATGCATAATTTATTCCTCGGATGTTGTACATTATTACTATTTTTCTCTTCAGGGTAAAAATTTATTAGATTTTTGTTTTTCATTTCAGGGTAAAGGCCATTTTCTAGGTTTTATAGTGTTCATTTTTTGGACGGGAGTTCTAAAGTCATATTTAAAATAAACTGCTTACTGAACACACGGGGGAAAAAAAAAAAAAAAAAAAAAAAACCTATAGTTCAAATTTATTTTTGTTTATTTAATTATTTATTATTATTATTATTATTATTTTTTTTTTTTGCAAGGAAAAAACTTTTTTTTTTTACAAAATTGACAAATATAAAATAGTAATTATGCATACTGAGTATAGATATCTAGTATAGTATAAAACATTGTATTTATACATACTATTTTTTTTATAGCAAAATTTTTTTTTATTACGTAAAATTATACATTTTTACTATTATTATAAATGTAGTATATATATATTCATTACTATTTTTATATATGAAGTATATATATATATATATATTACTATTATTACTATATCTATTTATTTTCGTGTAAAATACTATTTTCATAAAAAAAAATAGTATTTATACATATTAGTATAATTACTATTTGTATTTATACAAACATATAGTATTTATACATACAAAAATTGACAATACACAGAATAGTAATTATACTTTCACAACCAGAGACATTCCCTCAATTATAAATATTTCGCATTATTCATAGGTAACAGACCCTTAACTTTGCATAAAATTCTCGGTGCGACATTCCTCCACATCAAAAATGGAAGTGCTCAAAGCACACTTTCATTCCCAGACCGATGCACACACGCAGTCAGTAACCTATTTAATTCAATCATCTCATTGGTAGGCGCATCCGGTGAGTTAAGACAGACAGTAAACTACTACTGCTCGAAGCCTTCTCTCTCTCACACGAGCTTTATGAATTCCTCACTCTTCTAAATCCTAACCACAGGCAATAGAACAATCAGTGGGATGGATGACGTAAGAAGGAAGCGGCTCATTCAACCTTCGCCAACAGATGTTACACGGCGAGGTTGGCATTCCAGAGCAGCCAGCCAACCACTATGTGGACGCCCCGATAAGACACCATAAAACATGTCTTCTCTGGACTCTTACGGACGTGTCGACGTGAAATACAGGCCGGGAGGTTAGAGCACTCGCCTAAATCTACTTTACGACTTGGCACGCTCTTGAAAAACCGTTGGGATTTAATAATAAACGAAGTCAATCTGCAGAGTAGTTTTTTTTTTTCTTTTCTTTTTAACGTCCTTATCAGTAAAACGACATTTTGTAAGGGAATCAGTTCCAATTCGCTTTTTCGAAACTGAGATTTAATTTTCTCGTAAAATAAAATCAAGGCCAGAAGGGTGAAAAAAAAAAAAGAATGGCGTAGACTTGACTACAGGCGATAGCATCTACACTGTTCATATGTTAAGCCTTTTATAAGTCGTTTGCCTCGGCGAAGGATTACAGTAAAAAGTGAAAAAGAATTTTCACCCATGTAATCTGTGATGCACTATTTTAAGAAGTTGACAAAACTGGTCCCTAAACAATAATTTGACCTCAAGCAATGTAGTGTTAAATCCCCCACCCCTACTTCAATAAAAAAAGATAAATTTATTGAAAACAAATTTTAAAGACACGCATTTTTTTTAGATATGAGTATAATTAACGCATTTTAAGGCATCTGAAAAAAAAAATGAACTTTTTTATACTACATTATATATTACGCATCATTACATCTATAATTACAGAAGAATGAATATTTTCTTTTTAGCACTAAATCCTTTCTGTACATTATATACTACGATAATTTTGTGTTATTTTAATATTTTTTGTGTCATTTATAATTTTTGGTGTTATTTTATAATTTTTTGTGTTATTTATAATTTTGTGTGTTATTTTATTATTTTTTGTGTTATTTATAATTTTGTGTTAATTATTAATGTAAAATTTGGGTGTTATGAAAAAAACAGCCACATTTTTGTAAGTTATTAAATGTACATTATTAAAATAACCAAGAGGGGGAAAAAATCTCATTTCAAATACTAAACATATAAATAACTCCGTATATATCATTTAATAAATAAATTCATAAAATTAAATTTTCTATTTATAAAACTCCTACTTAAATAAAAAAATAATAACTGATTGTTTTTATAGTAGTAAATCGAATAACTGCTCCTGAACTAAACAGAAAAAAATAATCTATCACCAATCCAATTTTGAATTTGAACCTATTAAAAAAAAATCATTTTATTTAAATCATTAGAAGCAAACTATAGCGAAATATCTAAGAATATATTAAATAACTTGTATAAAATTTTACAGATAATTTCCAAAAACGAATCCAGTGATATACACGTTAATCTCGCATTGAAAAAAAAAAATGTCCCACCATTCTCAATAACCCCTCTCACCCTACTTTTCACACCTGACCTCTCACCTTGACCTTTCTGAGGCAGTACGTGACAAAACACACTGGTCACTCGAGTCAAAGAGAAACAGAGCCAGCCAACCAGAAAGAGACTTGTCACAGATGCCAGACAGACAGATCAGTGATAGGATCGACCCACAAGCCAGGACGCAGCAAAACGAAAATGCACAAGGCAAAAAAGAGGAATGGAAGTAAACAGACAGAACACGGTTTCGAAAATAATTTCTTACGCAATAAAATTGTAGCTCGAATGGCGGATTAGATGATAAGAGACATTTTAAATCGGAATATTTCAAAGGCGAAGTTTTTTTTGCTTGTTGGTAATGTCTGGCAGCTATTATATGAAGGTTTGACTTCCCAAAGACAATATGCGTGTTACAATCGCGACGAAACTATATAGCGATTGTAACAAGGCACACTATAAATGCGAACTGCCAATAAATGGCTAACCAGATTTCCTACCTAATTCAGACTACTAATTGCTGTCTTTCTGGGAACAAGATTTTAGTATCTGGTGAAAATCTACCTTAACAGAAGATACCCTTACCATTATAGTAGGCACTTTAACATTTATAGTGGGAGTTTTTGGATCTTCTCCTATACAATAGTAAATATATATATATATATATATATATATATATATATATATATATATATATATATATATATATATATATATTCAATTACGTCGAGGACTGGGTCATATTGACCATGTACCTGCGAACAGCCCAATACAAACTAGCCTTAAAGAAGGCATGTCGTGTGAGCTGCACCGACAAACGCTGTTATTCATTTAGCACTACCCAGGTAGCACATGTAGCTTGAAAATATGCTACGGACGCGAGTAACACTACCCCCACAACGCTCTACAGCCAAATGAGATTGGGACCTACGGTAATAGTAGGACCACGACCTACGGCACTTCACCCCATTTCTGCAGGCAATACCTCTTTCTACAAGCAAGCACTGTCCGTGGAACAATAGGTAGTTGATGCTAATAACATTTAGAAAGTGTGCATAATATTTGACTTTCAGTTCTCACTAATTAACAAAATCTGATTTAGTAAACTATTATACTAAACCATCAATTGAAATATTAAGAAATCAAAAACAAATTTCATAATTACTATTAATGGAAAAAAATCTTCACTTTAAAATGAATTAAATCAGAAAGTAAAATTTCACACAGAAAAATATAAACTTTGTTTCCTGCATTGAAAATTTTAATTTTTTAAAGGAAAATGTTTATACATTCAACAATAAATGTTAAACTTATTATAGCCTTATAGGAACCAATATTAAAAATACTGATGTACTTTTCCGAGAAAATAATTTGCTTAAAATTATACATAACACGTTTTTTTTTTTTGTCCTGTCATTCCATTGGAAATAATTATCTACGTAATTATTTATTTGAAATTAATATCACCAATACTATTCCATCAATCGGCCAGAATTGATGAGATAGTAAATATAGGGTCCAGAAAATTATATCCAACATTATTAAATTGCGGTTTCTATATCCGCAATCACTGAATCCTATAAAAAGATTGGAAAAGTGTTTAAAATTAATAAACAAATAGATTCAAATATTTACAAAAATAACTTCTTGAAAAACATTTTGCAAACAAACAAAAAATTAGGACAACTAGGTATGAAAGATCAAAATCTTTTTATTTTCCCAAGATATAAATAAAACGGAATTTCACATGTTTAGCAATCCAGGTAGAGCCTATTGGTCTAAACACAAAAGAATATTTAAAACCACTTTCTAAGAACATTGTTAATATTGAACTATTAGGAATTTACCAAATTCATTTGTGGTTTGCTAGCAAATAAAAAATAATTTTTTTTTCAACAGGAAACGCCTACTCTAAACACACACACAGATGCAGCCAATTAATTCTTTTGATTACGTCGTAAAGAAGAAAGGTCTGCATAATTTACGAAAGGTTGCGTTTGAATTTATTAGTAATCACTTTTGCAACGCATGAAAATAACTAAGACAAGGTAATGATGCGTTGCAAAAGTGATTACTAATAAATTCAAACGCAACCTTTTCGTAAATTATGCAGACAATAATCATGCGTATGTATGAGAAATGCATACAATAATCATGTGAGCACAAATAAAAGTATTTATTTTATATTATAAACAATATATCTATTATATGCCATTAATATTTTTCATTTTTGATTAATTTTTGAAAATGCCAACATCAAGTCATTACACTAATTTTTCAAAAAACTGCATTGGAAACTCAGAAGAACTTTAACTTTTGTTTTTCCAAGATTGTCATTTGTTGAATAAATAAAATAATTACATGCAAACTAATTAAAATTAACAAAACAGAGATACACATACACACACACACAAAAAAAACCCCGAAAGTTTATATAACAGCATTTTCCAAATCGCAGTTTCTAGTTAAATAAATAAAAAAATATCTTCTGTTTTTCAAATTTCCTCTAGAATTTCATTTAAAAATTGCTCTTTTACGTTTAATGAGAGAAACTCTTATTTAGATTTAACTTAGAATAGTAATTGAAATTAATTTTATTGAATTTAATTTCTTTTAACAAAAGTAACAAAATGTTTTAAAAACGTGATCAACAACGGTCTGCTTTTAAGAATTATTTTTATATGGTACAGAATCAGAAAGCCTATGTTATAAAATCAATATTACAGCTGCCTAAACAGTGTTCTTTTTATTTGAAATGCTTTTCTATGCTGAAAAATAGAGTTTTTGATTTTAACGATGTTAATGTTGTTGTCCTATCCCTCATGGAAGGAGGGAAGAGAGTTGACAGCTTCTGTTTTTGATGGATCACCCGTATGTAGAGGCCTGACTTTTGCTCCGTGACGCTGAAGGAGAGCAGTGCCTTCCGGGAGAACTACCCGCATTTGCTTATCGTATTGGAAAAACCCTGAAAACTCCACCAGGTAGTCCGACTCGCGAAACAAGATGCTGAACATCACAAACGCCATCGAGTCTCTTTTTTTTTTTAAAACAATGTCTACAACAAAACCGCCAGCGGATGGTACCTTAGCTCTAATGCTCACACCACTGAGCCACGAGTCGGGCGATATTAACGATAAATTTATTAAATATTTTTTAAACAATTATCTAAATAAACTAATGACTACAGTAAATTTACTAATATAATCCAAATACTGCAATATATTTAGCATAGTAATGCAGTTAGTTACAATACAAAACACATGAATGAGTTCAAAAATCATTCATCTATTCTAAGATCGCATGAGTTGGAAATTGTTCAGGAGTGCAATACACATAATTACCTCATTGTTAATTATTCAATTTTTTTCCATAATTAATTATAGAAAAAAAGATTTAACTGGTTTGAAAGAGTACTTGAATTTCTAAACATATAATTCTTACCTAAGAAAGGGGTAATAAGGTAATGAGTAATTTAAAGATAACTTATTGTTGTTTCTGATCCCACTTGGTCGACAGCAACATCTAGACCAAGTCTATGAACCCGTGTGGTCTCATGAAATGAGGGGGAGCTTTTGTTTAATAAAATAATAATAATAAAATAAAAAAAAAAAAAAAAAAAAAAAAAAACATACGGCTGTATATATATATATATATAAAAAAAAGGAATAATTTCTTTTAGGCTGCCTGATGGTCAATTGGCTAGCGCTCTGGCCGTTGGTACCGCAGGTATCAGGTTCGAAACCTGGCGGTGGCATGAATGTCTGTTAGTGGTTCGGAATCCACGTTAAACTGTAGGTCTCAGTCTAATTAGCGTAAAGTGTGCACAAAATGACCGTAGAGCGACAAAACAAACCAAATAATTTATTTTAAATCATAAATTCCTCACCAAATCAAAGAAAAATATTAATAAATTTGAAATTCACAGTAATCTGTAGATTCATTCAAAAGTTTTTAAATATATTTTTTTTCATTTATTTAAGGCTATTTATTATCCGTATAAAAGTACTTCTACCCATTAAAGATATCACACCACGAATTTTAATATTCCTGCTTATATATAATAAGAAATGAAAATATAAGATTTACATAAATGATCAATTATTTTACCCAGATGAAATCTCAAAATAAAGATACAATATATATTTTTTTTACAAACAATTAACGTAAATTCCACAAACGAAAAAACAAAAATTCCGCAAGCAGTGAGTAACTCCGCAAGCACGATGGGCCTGCCCCTATCGAGAGAATAAAGCACATGGTGGGAGAAAAAAAAAAAGTTATCGATCCTGTGGTTTGTGTTCTGATCGAAGGTCAACGATCTACTTTGCAAAAAGTGTCACGCAAGATAATCACACGGACAAAGGTCAGATGGAATGAAGGACATGTTCCGCAGTTGATTGCTTCCCGCTACTGTGAGACCAGGTAACAGACCATTTCGACTCGTCCGAGAGGCGATGTTAATCAACCTCGCGGAGAGGAAACATAAAAGAAGAGAGCCATTAGCATTGTTAATATTCGAACTTGCATGGAATATAGAATGCTAATTAAAATTTCTTCTGCAATAAAAAATTGACTATCAAAAACTAAATAAAACAAGCTTGTTTATTTTTAGCAAGTCAATAAAAATATTTCGAAATTGTACGATTTTATTATATACTTAACTATTGTTTGAATCTATTAATTCTTTATTAGATTCTTTAATTAGATGATTAATTGTCATAAATGTCAACAACATCGATTTTAGTGTATTTAATCATTGTTCTTGTATTAATAGTGTTCTAATAATTGCTATCGCGCGACGAGTATGCTAACTATTTGGTAATTCTTCAGTAGTGTAGTAAGTAGGTTTACCTTTACTTGACTGTCAATACATAACATGTCGCATTTTCTACATTCACACTTTGATTGCCCATTGATTCAATTACTTAAATATCTTAAGCCGCAAATAAGTTGTTATATTTTTTTTTTTTTTTTTTATTATTTTGAATTGCATTCTAATATAATGCTTGTTTTGCAATTTTATTTTATGCATTTAAATACAATATTCTGAGAATGGGTTCCAGGTTTTTACTCGACTGCTAAAGGGTAAAATAATTAATTACTCTCAATTTAAGTATGGTATATTTCTAAAACAGTAGGACAAATACATTAAAAAAAAAAATTGTGTCTGCTGGACTATATGTACACCATGTAAACAATCTATAGAAAACAAGTTTGGTTTGCCACTCTACAGTCATTTTTGTGCACATTTGAGGCTAATGAGACCGGGACCTACAGTTTAACGCGAATTCCGAACCACTCACAAACATCCATGCCACCGCCGGGATTCGAACCTGAAGCCAGTGGTACCAAAGGCCAGAGCGTTAGCCAATTGACCATCAGGCCGCTTATAGAAAACAGGATTCCAATTTCAATTAAAATCATGTTAAAAATGAATTAGTAAATTTAATTAGGGCCTGAATTGCCGAGGTCTAACGCTTTGGCACCACAGGTTTCGGGTTCGAGTCCTGGCGATGCCATGGATATTTGTAATGGTTCGGAATCTACTAAATCGTAAGTCTCCGGTATCATATGACTGCTCTCTCACCCACATCATTTCCAAACTGTAAAGGGACAACTCAACTCTAGGCACAGTGATGTAGTGTAGTGTGGTGTGGTATAGTAGTAGTATGTCTATTAAACTATGTCTTGTTTGAATATTTAAAAATAAGTTTTTTGAAACTTGAGAAAAAAAAATATATATAATCCTATTTCCGCTTCCCACTTTTTAGCTAGCCTGGAAACATATGCATAATTATAAAAATAACCTCAGACGAATTACATAAAAGCATCGTTACAAGTTCACTAATTCATCAAAATCAGCGTTCGGTACGAGCAGCTGGTACACTTAACCTACACCCACTGCCAATCTTAAAAAAATCCAACCAATTGTTTTCCAAGTAGTAGAAAGGTTTTTAACTTTTTAACAACAGGCGCTGCCCACGAATGGCAGCAAGTACAGCTATAAATGATCGACAACACGTGATTCATTTCGCTGAAATATTCCAAGACTCTTTTCTCTCTCCCTCTCGCCAAGTGTCTTTTTCTTGGCCAGGATGCAGCACAAGGCAACAGCAGCAGCACAAAAGAGACCTGCGAACAAAGAAGTCAATACACAAGCATCCTATTAAGAAGCCCGTTTTTCTTTTATTGCATAAAATCTGACGAACAATCGAGTTTCTTATTTGAGGCCAAGGCAGCAGCGAAAATGAAGTGACCACTTGAGAAATCGAAACTGCTCTGAATAGCAGCATACAGAAAATATCGAGGGAAAAAAATAGTTTTGTGTATGTATTTGAGGATTCTAACTCCCCCACCTCCCCCTCCTGGTATGATCGTAAAAAGAAAAGCGGCAATCCACTTCAGAGAGTAAAAAAAAAAAAAAGAAAAAGAAAGTGTGATAAAAGAAAATAAGGGGAGGGGCCGAGTGTCTACTTCTGCAGCGATATCTTCTTTTTTAACCACCCACTTCAAATGTTGAGAGAGGGAAGGCGGAGACGATAGCACTGAATTGGAAAAGTGACGTCAATATGTGAATATGTAAAGAAAGCGAAATGGGGTATGACGTCTAAGAAGTCTTTTGACAACTTCACGCAAAAAAGAGAATTTTCGCTTGTTCTTCAACATTGTGTCAATAAATAGAGCAATAAATAAGACTTCATTTTGAAGGGGATTTTATATCATCTAGATGCTGTATTTTAAATGACCATTTTAAAAGAGTACATTTGAAGACTTTAAAAATTTTTAATCGTCATTAATTGTGTTCTCATTAGGATACAGAAGAACAATTTGAAATATAAATATTAAGTTAAAATAATTTATCATTAAGAATAAAAAAATTTTTTGTTTTGTATTGATACTTAAGTGATATGTTATTTCAGCACTTACCAAAATTTATTTCTAAAAAACATAAATCTTCAAATAAATAAATGATTTTATTTTGGAAAGCCGTGTATGCATACATATTTTTCTCTAATTTTTTAAAAATAATTTTAGGCTATAAGCTGATAAAAGATGCATTTTCTACAACAAAAAAAATTGTTTTTTTTATCCCACTTGGCAGACAGCACCATCTAAATGGGTCTAAGAACCCATTTAATATCATGGAAAGAGAAAGGGAGGACAGCTTCTGTTGTTAATGAAGCACTCGTAGGTAAAAGTCTGACTTGGATCCGTGACACTGACTTTTTATAGGGTAGGGTTGTCAACCCTACGCCCAACGCTCTACATTCATTAGACCGAGTATATTCGAACCACTACAAATATCCGCGGCACCGAACTCGTATCCGAAACCTGTGGCACCGAGAGCTAGTCACTGGGCCATCAGACCCCAATAAAAGCAGTTTTATTAAAGTATAGATAATTCAAGGAATGCCATAATTTACATGATGACTTCTATTTCTTTTTAAAAATCGGATAATATTTTATTAAAAACAAACGATAAAAAAAAAAACCTCGCAGTCGACAGAAAGCGATTTTAAAATGTTCAGAGAAAATTGCAATAGATAATTCTCCAGATATGTCAAAATTAAATTAATACTATATATAAATCATATTCATCATTTAAATACTGAGATAACGTTTCTAAATCACGTTTTCTAAGAATGTTTTTATAGCAGTTTTGACATGAAACAGATCCTTCAATTTATATTTCATTTATGCGGATTAAAATTAATGGTCATCTTGGGAGTACTAATCAAAATGATTCACAACATTGAGCTTGCTTTTTAATTTATTCCTACTCATCAAACTACAACTTATTTCAAGTAACTGGCCATCACTCACAAAGCTCTTCAGCTCAGCTGCGCAAAACGACCGGGAAAGAATGCCGTAAATATAAATACACGATGAAGAATTCCACATGGCTCAGTTTGCCAAATGAGTTGAAGTGCGGCGCGGAGGGCGTCAAATGCCCAAAATTCTTCATGTTCATGAGTATCCATTTAAAGTAAACAACAGGATATTTGAGAAGAAAAAAGAAATGCTTTTATTTTTGCATGCCGAAAACAATAACCAGAGTGCTCTACACGGGTGAGGAAACAGAATCAAACCAGTTTATCTGATGTGGCATGAAAATTCAACCCTTTTGAGAACCTGCTATTATTGTGTCGGTGCAAAGTATTACTTAAATGGCACGGTGGTGGTTTCTGGATGTTTTTGGTCTCGTTGCAATATATATATGAAATGATTACTTATAGGAATAAAAATTTCAAATACAAGTAGAAAAAACTTAATTTTTTATGGAAATCAAATTTTAAAGTAGAGTTCATCATAAATCAATATTTTTCGCCCCTCATCATTTGTGTGTGTGTATGTGTTTGTTTTGCAACAGCGGAAAAAATAAAAATATGAGTGCTAATGGAAACTGCCATATTTAATTAATTTTAAGATTATGTTTAAAATATGGCAATATTTTAATACAACTTGCATCGCTCTTAATTTAATTACTGGTATGGTTTAATTAAATTCTGATAAAATATTTGTTTATTTTAATATTATTTAAAAATGTTTTTATTAATTAAAAACAATTACATTGAATTTTAATAAATAAATATGACCTTTGGTTTATTTATTCTCTTAAAATTCTAAGAAAGAATTTCAATTCTAATAAGAATTCTAATTCGAGAAATTCTTAATCTTAACCATGTCAGTGCTACATTACATTTTCTCGCCAATAGTCACACATCCTTTTAAAAAAAGAATTATCGATATCGCGAATCAAAACCGCCAGTGAGAAACGGGTAAAACTATTTTGGGCAAATTAATGGCGTGGAAAAAACGATAGGAACTAACAAGCGCTGTTCACTTATGCAATTTATACGGTTTCAAACCCTACACTTGGCGAGCTAAATTACCAGTGTGGCATGGTGCTAAGTAGCACAAGGATCCTTCCTTCTCTTGTGAGGATGGAGTGTGAGTAGGGCTTCTTGTTTTTAAGAAGTTGGGTAAAGAGGATGCCGAAAAACAAAAATGTCTGGGTTTCTTCCCTCTGCAAACTGATAAGAGGGATTACCTCCTACAATAAAATGTCAACGGGACAGTTTTATTGGTGAATGGGAGAAAAGAAACACGTGGTATGCATGAGTGGTTGAGTTGAGAGCGGCTACAATCTCGGTTACGCCTGATAAATCTACACCCAACGAATTTTTACTCGGCTTGGTGCATCTATAAATCCTAGTCACTTGGCCTTATTATTTCTTTCTCTCTCTGCTGAGTAAGCAGCTTAAGATCATTTTTCTCTCTCTTTGAAGTCATTTATGAATTTTAGTTTTGAAGTATTAGAAAAAAAAAAATGCAATTGATTTGAGGGCGTTGTTCAAAATCCAACCAAGCAAATTTATTTTATTATTTATTTAAAAACAAAACAAAAAGATGCATAAAGTGTACAAGTATACAAAAAAAAAAAAAAACTGTTACAGTCCATATCAATTCATATTCAGATAAAGAACATATACATTAAAAAAAAAAAAAAAAACAACCAACTTTGCTTGGCTAAGGACATGTATACCTTTATGTAATAAATAGAAACAATACTTGCATAAATTAAAAAAAAAAAAAAAAATAGGATTGCATAACATAAAGAAATTTCAAATCATTTGGAAAAAAATGAACAATCGAATAATTTTTCATGAACAATAAATTTTTTTTTTGAAGAAAATTGTAAATTTTGATTTTCATCTACTCAACTTTTTCCCCTCTATTCTCATAGAATAATATATTTATCATACACAAATGACTTCATTTTTCCCTACTTGCAAAAACTACTTCCCTTACTTGTCAAACTATAATGCTCATAATATTCAGCACAACAATTTTTTTTTTTTTAACATGCTCCTTGAAAAATCGAAACACATATATAATTTTTTTAATCATATTTTTTAATATGTTAATTATTTTATTAAGATATTTTTATGCATCTTAATAAATTAGAAATTTTCTTTATAGAATGTAGTATATTATTAATAAAAGAAAAAATTTAGAAAACAAATATTTTGATAATACATTTTACCCATCTTCCTCAAACATCTTAATTCTAACAAATTAGTAAAAGATTTATGGCCGATAATACTTTATTATTCATTTTGAAAATCTGTCTTATCCTAATTTTATTTTATATCTTATTTTATTATATATTTACCTTATAAATGTAGATAGAAATCACAATGACAATAGTAAAAATTTTGTTTTAAAAAATTAAAAATATCAAAGCCTCTTAAAATATTTATTACTTTTAAATAATACAAATGCTTCATTAAAAAAAAAATTCTAGACAAATTTGCTGCTTATTTTAAATTAAAAAATTTATCAAATAAGCAAAAATGGTAAAATTAATTCATTCAATCCTGAAAATTATTTTACATAAAACTCTTTATAATGTATACAATTACATACACATAATTGCTACTTTAAAATTAAATATGCTTTTTTATGCATTAATGCATATTTTTATTCATTATGATGTAAGCAATTTATGAAATTACTTGCATTTAAAATTTTTTATTTATCTAATCAGGTTTGAATTATAAAAACATGTATTTTTTAATAGGAAAAATTTTAAGCTTTTAAATTTAATTAATTTGTTTTTTTTTTATTCATATAATTCACAAAAGATATAATAAAATATAGAAATAGTAAAAAAAAAATATATAATAAATTTAACTACAAACAAGGGAAAATAACATTTATAATTCCTTTGATATTAAAAGAAATACTTTTAATAATATTTAAAACTAACATTTAAATTCACTAACTCATGGATCATCAATATTTAATAATTCATAAAGGGAAATTGTAAATAATAGTAATTTGGAAAATAAAATTAATAAGTATAGTATTTGCAGAGAAATTTCACTATAACACTTTATGTTTACAAGAAAGAAAGAAAAATGCATTTCATATTGACTTTCAGTGCCAACTGGATATAAAGAAGTCAATAAATATGCGATTTACTTTTAAGTATAGTGTACAATTCAATTACATGATGTGACATGAATTCAGTAGTTAAATGTGAATTAATTTTCAGTAAATTTAAATCTATAACATTCACATCAGTAGAAAAAGCATTTTAAAATCCCTACGAACACTTTTATTAAAAAATTAATAAAGCTTTAGTATTCGTCATTTAAATGAGACTAAACACTTTAATTTATTACTTATTTTTAAATTGTTATTTGTATAATTTTTAGTAACTTATAGTTCTTTTCAAAATGCTAGTTAAACAAATTTGAACAAAATTTTTCGACACTATAATATTTTTCACTGTAAATAGTCTAATTTTTTTGTCTTTTATTGCTATTTAATAGTTACTGTTCTAGTCTATAGAATCGTTAGATATCTAAAAATATGAAATCTGTATATATGTTGAAAAATGTAGTTACAGTATTCAACATATACCTAAATATAAACAACTGCTTATCTAAACATTTTGACAGTTTAAAAAAATCCTAAGCAATTTTTCTTTTTTAAGCAATTATGTGTATGTAATTGTATACATTATAAAGAGTTTTATGTAAAGGAATTTCTGAAAGAATAATTCATGTCATTTAATCATTCTACTGAAATTCATATTCTTAAAAAGAACAAAATATAGTTACATTTTCTTTGATACTTTTTATTTTATAAGAACATACAACAAACTAGACCCTCATTAATACAAAATAAAACATCAAAAAATTAGTCATTGTAACTACACATTTTAGTTGCTCCATATATGATTTAAAATTCTAAATATTTCCAGGTTATTTAAAGAATCTTATTATTATGATTTATTTTCAATATTTTGGTTAAAAAAAAAAAAAAAAAAAAAAAAGAATCCTACTTTTACTGTGTATTCAATTTCAAATCATGTATTCTTATTGTATTCTAGAATTCAATAAGAATACATGAATTCTTTCAGATGCTAAAAATATATAACAGATGATTAACAAGAAAATCTTTGTTTACATCATAACTATGAAATTGAAAGATACAGATAAATAGAATTTATAAAAAGTTGTATTATATTAAATACATGTTTATTTAACTGATTTATTAATAAAACATTTATTTGGCTTATTGGTAAATCTTTTATACTATACTAGATTTACAAGTAAACCAAAAGAGCCTTTTAAAATAAACAATTATTTGTCTCTTTGTGTCAAATATAAAGGATTTTATACATTTATCAATTTTAACACAAATAAGCACACATTCTGAATATAGAAACATTGCTTTAAGTGAATAAAGAAACATTCAAATATGTGCATAGCATGTATCCTATTTTACACTGTCATCCTGACTTATAAACAGAAAATTACTAAAAAAAATAATGAATTGTTATTTATATTATAAACTAAATGTTCTCTTCTTGATAAGGTTTCGATTTCCGATTTTAACGTTTATAAATAAGTGCAAATAAATATTTTATTTATTATTACAGAGGAACGAAAAACAAAAGCTAATGATATGTCAAACATTCTCTCATATTATAGAATTTTATTAGTAAAATCTATAGAAGCCGAATCATTTTTTAATTACAATATAACAAAGTTAAATTCACAAGTTGCATTCTACGCGCCGTTCGAGTAACACACCTATTCTACCTGTCTGTAGCAATAGCCTTGGGGAGTGCTACTACTACGCCATCTTGAATCGAACAAACGTAAATAAGAGTATTTAATTTAAGTTTTTAGGGCGTAAACACGTGGAAAATTCAATCATTGTGAGAAAAAATATTCTTCGATTTTTTCTTTTTTACAAACAAAATTTCAACATACCTCATTCGGTTCCGATAACCAAAATATATCCAATCGGTTAGCGTTCCACTGGTCAATTATATTCTTCAACTTTTCCCGTTCTTGGGCTTTTCTTTCACGATCGTTAGCCATATTGATGAATTAATTTTTAACAATCAGATTTGTAGGACGGTTTCAATCAAAGGCAATAAGGCAGGTTTGCACACATAAATTTTTAAGGACACTTAACGAACACACGCACACGGCGGTACATTACACTTATTTACGGCGCAAACATTACAACACAGAACTAGAGGATTTCAAAAGTAATTTGCGCATGTGCAAAAACTGCCATCTACTTTTGGCAATCGCACTAAAAGTTGTTTGAATCAACAGGTGAATTTCTACTTTTCTAATGATCAACTGTATTTTAATTCGAAAATAAAAATTAAAAAAAATAATAATAAGGTAACTACTATTTTATTCTTATATTTCTACTATTTCCGATTCTAAATATAAAATTAACTAATTAAGAAATATTTTTTTTTAGTTTATCTACTCATAGCTTCTACAAAAACAAAACTAAAACCGAAACAAATAATTTATTTTCAAATCTAAATTTCTTATTTTTAAAGTAGGAAGATTTCGGAGAATTTTTTTTTTACATGATTGCTTTGCGTTCCATTAATGAAGAGATCCACAGAACGCGGCTCGCATAAGTCAATTTTTCTTCAAAAAAAAATAATACGATAAATAATTTTTGGGAAGATTTTTAGAATTTGATGACAGATTAAAACTTGATTCACCTTTAATTTAATAAAGAAAATTAAATATTTTATTACTAAAAATCTATTTTATTCCATTGTTTCTTATATTACTCTAATTATAATGCAAACAGGAATGAGAAAATGATATCTTCTTAGCAGAGTTTCAAGAGTAACTATTCATATTTCTATCTCACATTTGCGAAAACCCTGAAAATTCCGTTATCGATACACGATGATGTCACAATCGAGACTTAGTTTCCTATTTTCTGAAAGCAGTGATTGGATGAGCATTAATGCTTGCTCGCAGCTAGGGTAAAAGACAACGCTAATTCGAATCCGCTGATGGAATGTGTTGCAGTCATTACTTTCAGAAACTAACAGATTAGATGCGGCATAAGAGTCTTACATTAACAATCAGGCTGCATGGTGGTAATTTTTTCTGGTTTTCTATAATAAGGCACGCAAATGAGGGTTAGTTACCCTTAAAAGTTCTCCCGGATGGCAGCATCATTCCGTCTATGTAGTATTTGGAATTGACATAGCATCCAAATCATAAAATATATCGATCTCTAGGCAAATTAAAATAGCACTTGCTTATTATTTAAAATTCATACTGTGTTTAAGATACACTTTCATAAAAACTGAGTTATTATTATTATTATATTAAGAATTATTAACGTGAATTTTAAAGTTCTCTTTTATAATTAATTAGAAAACAGAGTATAGAATTTTAATACAGAAAAATAAATGTGAAAACGAACCCAAACGATCGATTTCTTTAAAATACTACATAGTAAATATTTTAATGCATTTCTTCTTTTATTTTAAATTATTCTAAACACACATACATTCGCAACTGTTTTTGTTATTTAAATTCTAATTAAAAGTTTTGAGTTAAATTTTCAGTACAAATTTTCAGTATAGATAGTAGTAAAGGGTAATAAAGTTTAACATTTTTTTTGCATTGAAAATGTATCATAAATTTTTTAAATAATAATATTAGCATGTATTTCGATTTGCTCTTTATTTATTTATTTTTTAAATTTCTCTTAGATTTATCATTTTAAACTACTTTTTTTACAATAAATTCATAGCCAATAAAATAAAAAATTAATTCAACCCGATTTCAACAACAACTAATCAGGGTTTTTGCTATTTTAACAAAATAAAAATATATAATTAATGATTATTATTATTCTATAATTTAATTTAATTATCTTTTTAATTCTATAGCTAATTTAATGATTTTATCGTTATTCCGTTTCAAAAACTCTTTTTAATACGACATTTTTAAAAGAAAATTTATTTACCCTTAAGCTATTAACATTATTTTAATAACTGGATAAAATTATCCTAGTACAATAGAATACCGTACAATAGGACCCCTCTTTAAAGAGAATAGGGTTATATCGCGATTAAAAAGATGTCTCCAAAAAAAAAAAAAAAAAAAAAAAAACGGTCTTTGTGATTGATATTGTTTACCAGCTTATTGATCGGAAAGATAAACATCTGTTTTAAAAGCGATATTGGAAGAATCGATTATTTGTTAGGGGATGCATGCCAAACTTAAACGGAGCAAACATGTTTTTTTTTTAAAAAAAAGGTTTAATAGCTATAGCAGAATTTTTCATCTAATTTTTCTTTTGATATAATACAATTGAAAATTTTAATAATTAAAAATTAAAAATATTTTTATTGTAATTAAAACCCCTTCAAAATTATCGTTCTGCCCAGTTACACAGCTGTATTTGAATCTGTATGATTTGCTAATTGTCCAAGCCACAGCTGGATAGAAAATCATTTTGACCACATATATGTATTTAGTAAAGAATTATTAAAAAATAATTCAGTTATATGATTATTATTTATACATAACATTATTGTATAAATAATAATACAATACATAAGCGTAAAATAATGATATGAAAAATTTATATTGACTTATTTATGTTATGCATTTTCCACCTTTTTTTTTTTTTTTTTTTTTTTAATTATGTTACCATTTAGACAATGTTGTAGATAATACATATTTAATTATTTCTTACACTTGAAGAATATTAAAACATATATTAACAGGAAACACATTTTAGGATTAGAAATCGAAATATATATAATAAAAATTTTAAAAAAATATAGAATTCCAAATGATTTCTTATTCTTGAAAAATCTCATTTTCAGTTTGAAATAAAATTGTCTTTTGCTTTCACCAGACGATTTTTTTTTTAATAATTTTACATTATTTAATTATTTACTTATATAATTATTAGCACTTGAAAGATATTTAAATAAATATTGTGTATAAAAAAAAACTCATGAAAGAAATTAAAAAAACAAGTAATATAAAAAAAAAAAATTTTTTTAAGTGAATTCCTACTTTTTTTTTTTTAACTATATTGCGGAAAGTCCTTTATAAATAATTTTCATTCATTTTTTGAAGTTTATCTGGCGCCATCTATTGGTAGATAGATACATGCAACTTAAATCTAAAAAAGCTAAAATTAATTAATTAAATTTAATTACTGAATTAATATTTGAAAAAACTGTATCAACATCCGGTGTCATCCACTACAAGTTCAAAAAAAAAAAATGTATTTGAAACTTGAGTGGATGAATAAAAAGTATTTTATGAACGAATGAAAATTTGAACAAGATATATATAGGGAGAGAGTGAGCTAATAGAAGGAATTGAAAAATAATAAACCAATAAGAAACGTTGAAAGGGGTCAAGGAAATTTAAAAATTGATCAAGGACAAGGGAAAAGGATCAAGGAAACAAAAAACTGCGCTACCCAAAATATACCCATAGTTGTTTGGGTAAAAGTTATAATATCTGTATAATCCTACTTTTAAATAACTGTCTTAAATTTAAATGCTTAGTTTTATACATTCAAGTATGTAAAATGGTTAAGTGTCTTGTGTTGTGAAGAGCATCTGTTTTAGTTACCTATCTTAGTGTACCTTTAATCCCAAGCAGTACTGCAGTATTGTATTTTTAATTAGGCTATACGAATAAATGCTAAAAATGCTCACTACACATCAGTAGATAATTTTTATTTTTCTACAATATAATTTATTAACACATATTTTCATTTTCAGTATAATATATTGTAATATTTTAATTGTGTAACAATTAATTCAGAACGTTTGTATATTTATTTACTGTGTATTACGACATAATTCAAATTATATTTTAAAAGTGTGCGTATTATAATATTAAGTTTCAATATTTTAAACATTTATTTAAAGACTCCGCTATAACACTGCTGATAGAGAATCGTTTTGTACCCTTGCAGTAGTTTAGCTGGCATTATTTCGAATGCAAAATGATTATAAATAATAATATTTAGTTGTATTACTTAAGTAAATTTAATTAACTATTAATGCAAAGTGATTAAAAATAATAATGTTTAATTATATTAATATTATAATAAGCACACGTTTAAAATATTATTCGAATAATAATACAGTCTTTCTGCATAAATTGACAATTTTTTTTTTTCAGTATTTTTAATATCAAGTGGTTAATTCAGATTTATTTGTAAAGATTTTTATTTAAATGCAAATCGTCAGATGAGTTGAAATCTGCAAAAACAGTAGCTATTTATTGTTTAATATATTTTAATCTGTTTTTTTTTTAATATTAAAATTCGTATTATTTTACAGTAAATGCATCATAATCAAAACTAATATGATCAGAAATTGAAAAATATTTAAAATTTTAAAAATTGCATTTCTATATGATAATTACAATTGCATAAAAAAAAAAATTGATATTTAGTAATATTGCTTGAAAATTTGAAATCAGAATAAATATATAATAAAAATAAAAATAATGTTTACGGTAAATGTTTTTATTTTTTATTTTAAATGTAAATTATATTTTTTAATACATCAATATTGAAAATAAAATTGGCAATTAATATTAAAAGTTGATATTAAAATCGAAAAAAAATTGAAATATTCTCAATTACTATTGAAATTTAATAAAAATATTATAGGAAGTCACATAAAGTATTCTTTTTTTTGTTTTTAAATTTGTTCTTTAATTCAATTTATCAACCAACAAAAACAAACCAAAACAGCTAACGAAATAACAATATAGACATCAACTAAATTTAAAAGGTAAACGCATTCGAAAAAAAAAAAAAAAAAAAATCTATTCTGTTTGAAGACAATCAAAAAATTGCCTTTCTTATTACGACCAGAGAAAAGAATGGTGGGTAAAAATGGCCTTTTTTGACTGTAAGCAGAATGAAAAAAGAATCATTTGATGACTTAATTTAGTGCGGAAAGTACCTATTATGTAAATAAAAGGGGGAAAAAAAGCAGTTTTCATCTTTCTTTATGTGAAAATAACAAAAGTTTTCATAATGTGATCCCTATTTTGAATGTATAATAACATTCTCCATGTTAATAAAAATGTTTTATTGAAAAGAAATTAACTGAATTGTTAATAATTTCTTAAAATTTGTATCAAATAATAATTAAAACCAATTTTAAAATAAGAAATTTAATATTTCATGTATATAAATTTGTTAATATTTTATTCTTTAATCCCTGTTTATTTTGTCAATTAACCTGAATTTTAGGGATAAAAAATATATTTAAGAATACAACAGGGGAAATTTAATTTGAATTTTAAGCAATTGAATTTTTATGCCAAAAGTATAAATTATTAGATAATTACTTAATTATTAATTTATTCATACATTAAATTAACTATTAATTTAGTATAAATTTATTACATAATTAATTAACTATTAATTTATTTATACATTAAATTAATTATTAATTTAGTATAAAAATTATCAGATAATTAATTAATTATTTACTAATTTATACATTCAATTAATCATTAATTTTTAAGAAGAAATTTATAATCTCATAACAAGATAATACATATAGCAATAGAAATTTTCTATAAAATTTGGAAATCTAAATAAAAAAAAATTATTGATTCAGAAGTAAATTAGCTTTTTAGTTTAGAAAAAAAAAAATTTTTTCACATATTATTATTTTATTTTAGAAATTTCGATTTAATAAATATACAATGTTAAAATAGAAATAACACAAACAACAGCCAATATATTCCTTGAAATTATTGGTGATAATTATCATGGAATCTACAGTAAAAAAATTCAACTAGTTCTAAAAAAATCCACTTGTTATTTTATATCATTATTACCGAAATTGACATATGAATCTTCATTTTAAATGCAATATTAAATGACAATGAATCCTAAATTTGTAATTGCCATTTTGAAAAAGAAAAAGAAACTTTGAAAATTGAGTTTTGTATCTTTCAGATAAAAAATACAAACTATTTCACGCAGAAATTACTATAGTATTAATAAAAAATAATTTTTTCTTTTGAAGCAATTTTTGTAATTATTTACTGATAATTTCCACATTATTTTGAATCAAACTAAAAACAACTTCATCGGTAATTAGATATATATATGAAACATTTATCACTCTATCAGCATATACAAATGATATTAACAACAAAATATTAAGAATACAGTCACAGTTTACAAAAGAGAGGAAATAAAAAAATCGGACACGACTTTAATAACAAAAACAAAAGTGATTATTAATTTGCTTAAATTTCGTACTTACGTTGACTTCGGCAGAACTCCATGATGGCAGTGGCAAGTAAGCAAACGATAATGGCGTCCGTTAGAACAAAGAATTCTTTCAAGTATCAAATGTTGCTTTTAAGAAGAATTGAGGTGTCCATCTGTCGGCTAAAACAGAAATAAGTCAATCTTTATTTCTGAAGCAAACAGAATATGATTTTTGATTATTCTATAAATTATGATAAAGATCCACTCTTTATTATGATCACATCAATTTTTATTCAATCTGCGTTTTGTTAGTAATTAATTTTAATGAATGAAGACCGACGTAGAGGGCATCATTCGTTGTCTTCGTCTTAATTTGGCAAAAAAAAAAAAAAAATGCGTCTTAATATTTTTTTTCGTAATAATGATTGGGATATTAACATAAATGGTATAATTGGAGCTTAATTACTTTAATTAATTAAAAATTATTTATTTCATTAAATTTTAATAATAGTAATAAATTTAATAATAATAGTTTTAATAATATAATAATTTTAATTTAATATAATTAATTAATTTTATTAAATTATTTAATTAAATTAATTTTGAGGAATTAATTTATGATGCATTGCATTCTTATATAGTTTAATTTAAGCAACCTCAATTTGTACAAATTTTTAATTAAATTAAGATAATGAAGCTTAGTGGTTCTGAAAATCACATTGGAATAGTGGAAGTCCGTTGCCCAATGCGGTTGATTAACAAAATTAATTAACTAGAAATGTTTCCATTAAAAAACTGAGTTTTTAGTGCAGTCGATTCAGCTTGCAAAAATAATATAGCCACCAATATTTGTGACAAAAATTCCAGTAACTTTCAAAATTATAGAAAAGGACCCGTATTACTAAATAATATATTACTATTGTTATGCTTACTGAGAAAAAGCAAGGAAAATTCATTGATTTCATTAAAAAAAAACTTTTGTAAATAATGAAAAATAATCCAAATTGTTTATTTAAATAATAATGAGTACACATCTTTACTTAGCGATGAATTGTTAAAATGTATTTCAGATCGACATAAGAAAGTAATTTTTTTAATTTTAAAAAATTAAATCTTTAAAATGTTATAAGCCAACGGAATTAAATAGCTAGCAATGAAGATTGCTATTTTTCTCATAAATTCTCCAAAATAAACTAATGAGATTTAATTCAAAGCATTGCCAGTTGCCAGTACAACAGTACAGTTTTTTTTTTAAACTTTTTAAAAAGAAATGAAATAAAAGATTAATTACTTAGGATTTTTATACTTTATGGTATAATTTTTAATTTTCAATTTGAAAAAATATTTTAAATGCGAAAAATTTGTTAATTGAATTAATATAGGCATTTGATCGGATGAAAACGGAAGGATTAGTTTTTAAGAAAGTAATATTTCAAATAATCATATAATTATTAATTAGTGGCATCTTTAAGAATGTATGTTTTAAAATTAATTCATAAGTAATTCATTTTCTATTAACTAGTTATTTTAATAATGAATCCATATTTTTAAATTATTTTTCTCATAAAAATTGAACAAATATTTAGGTTCTACAAATTCTACAAATATATATAAAGATACTTTTTTTTTTTTGCAATAATGATGTACGTCTTTTATTTTTTTATTCATTTCAAATATTCTTACTAACGCTTATAGTTTGTTCATGACATTCGTAGTTTTTATTCAATAATTTGATATATTCATTATTGTAAATGTTTTTTAATTTCAATTTGCATATTTATTTAATGGTTAATTGCTTTTCAAGTCATATGGTCTTTTTGTATTTTTAATTTAATGATTTTACCTATTTTTGCAGGATAACAATGAAATTAATCGTTTTATTTATTATTATTATTATTCAATTCTTTCTATTAGCTCACACTCTCCCTCTATATATCTTGTTCAAATTTTCAATCGTTTATAAAATTTTTTTATTCATCCACTCAAGTTCAAATACATTTTTTTGAACTTGTAGTGGATGACACATGGTGTTAATATAGTTTTTTCAAATATTAATTCAGTAATTAAATTTAATGAATTAATTATATTTTTTTTTTTTTTTATATTTAAGTTGTATGTATCTACCCATAGGCGCCAGATAAACTTAAAAATGAATGAAAATTATTTATAAAGGACTTTCTGCAATGGAGTGAAAAAAAGTAGGAATTGACTTTAAAAATTTTTTTTTTTTTTTATATTACTTGTTTTAAATTGTCTGGTGGTATGAGATGGTGGTAAATCTATTTCATATAGATTTTATAATAAGTATTCTTTTGAAACCTTTCTTAATTTGAATTTCATAATTTTGAAATATTTTTCTAGCAGAATATGTTAAAAAAACTTATTTTTATTATTATTTTGATTTAACTTGAATGCTGCTAGATTATGTTTGTTAATAGGAATTAAAATATAAATTATTTTAAATGCATAAAATATTTTTTTAAATTTATTATTAGATAGATGCAATTCAATATGTTGAAAAAAGAGAACCGTGAAATATTACATAAGCCTTGAAGGCTATCATTAAAAAGATAATTTTACTTAATGCAGCTAACTTCTAATGTAGTAGAAATGTTTTCAAAACTTATTTATATTTATTTTATTTTTATTTTTGTGATAATTTTGAAATTTTAATCAAAATAATACTACCATATGTGACTGGGGTAATACTACCCCAATGTGCTTTTTTTTGTGATTCTTTAAACTGACACTAACTTTACCTTGTCTTAAAGCACTGAACATTCTTGCTTTGCAGCTAGGGATAACACAATAAATCTGTAAGCCGGAAATATTTATGAATAGAATTAAGAAATGAGTTGCTCAGAGCTCTAGGGTATTTGTTCCAAATTGTGAGGGCATCAGAGACCAAAATTGGTTCACTAAATTGGCATTTTAAATGTAAAGTTCTTAATATGCTTCATAGGTAATGAAGAACGCTTAAATTCCTAATAAATAGTCTGCATCGACATTTACTGAAAAATTTTCAATAAAAATCGAAATTAAAATATATTTTTTAACTTCTTCCATCAAGAAAAGAAATTTTACCTTTTTTTCGAAAATTAATTATTTTTCTTGTAAACAAAAAATAAATAAATAAACAAAATAAAACAATTTCTCTTGCAAACGATAATTTACACAAATTGAATTTATTAAAGAGCTTTTTATTTTGTATTTATTTATTTATTTTTATATAGTTATTTTTATTTAATTTTATTTAATTCCTTCTATTAGCTCCCACTCTCCCTATATATATATTGTTCAAATTTTCATAAAATACTTTTTATTCACCCACTCAAGTTCAAATTACTTTTTTTAACTTGTAGTGGATGACACTGGATGTTAATACAGTTTTTTCAAATATTAATTCATTCATTAAATTTAATTAATTAATTTTAGTTTTTTTAGATTTAAGTTGCATATATATCTACCAATAGATGTCGCCAGATAAACCTAAAAAAAAAATGAATGAAAATTATTTATAAAGGACTTCCTGAAATATAGTGAAAAAAATTGGAATTGACTTTAAATTTTTTTATATTACTTGTTTATTTATTTGGTAAATATTAGTTCAAAATCATAATAAAATGTAACTGTTTTTCATTGAATGACAGATTTTTATTGCACGAACAGTAATTAAAATAGGAAAGTACATTACCTTTTTCAAAGTTTTCAACGAAAACATTTTGAAAACTAAAAGTTAATTTATTTTAGAATTTTCAAAATGTATTCATTAATTAAACTGAACTCAATGGCATTGGCTTCTAATTTTTACATAACTGCAGACAGTAAACAGTATATAATTTAATATTGATAGAATTATACACGTGGAATTTATTATAAAATATTCACTAAAAAATTATTTTTTAATAGCGTACATTACAAACTTTTATTAATTCAATTAATCCTAGTATTTTATTTAGAACGTTTGCTGTTATTATGCTACATTATTTAATAAAAATATCTTTCCTTTTTTTGTAAATGCCACCGTATCAAAATATCAAATATGTGTTGACTTTTTTTTTTTTTTTTTTTTTTTAATTTTCCGAATTTCAGCCTGAAATAATTCTTTTTAATTTTTCAAACAACTTAACAAATAAAATGTCATATAATGTTTAATGTAGTTGGAAATACCAGATCACATCTAAGTGAGTATATAATATGCTGAAATAAATGCGTATATTATTGGAAAAAATAGGCAAATAAAGGCGTAAAATATTGTATATACCTAAGTTATCACATTAGCATTAATATTAGTGCAACCAATTTTATATTAAACTAAATACCGACAGTTTTAATATTATATAGTATATTATAAAAACTATATAACTTACTAAAAATTTATTATAGTTATATTATAAAAAACTAATTGTACAATTTATAGGTGTGTAAAATAACTGACCAGTTATACTGATGGTTTTTATTATTTTTAAATATAATTTTAAAAACCCATTTTATTACATTCTAATATCAGTGCATATAATTTATAATAAATTAAAGACAGACACAGTTCTAATTTACAGAACAAAAATTATTCCGATAACTTAGTAAAGTAAATAATCAATTATTATTTTTTTATTTAAAAAATTTATTTTGAACACAAATATGCACATTAAAAATTATGTGTTTTTTAGTTTTATTTATTTTACGTATTAACATTTTATGATTTCAAATTATGATAATTTTTTTATTTCAAAAATTTAGATTTAAATTATTTTTAAAAATATATAATAAATATTTTTAAAATAAGGAAACCTGATTAAATGCATTAAAAAAAAAAAGGGTAATTTAAAGGAAACGAATTATTTCCTTGTTAATTTTTTTCGCCTACTGAACTAACGCAGTGACGTCAGCGTTATTTCGTTTGGGCAAAACAGACCTATAATAATTATTTTTTAATTAGAAACGGTCCCTAATTAACATATTCTTTGAATATATCGCAGATGTTTCATAATAATTTTTAAAAAGTTTATATCGCAAGGGTTGGTGACATTAGAAAGGCAACTATATAAAAATAATATGTTATAATTCCTTTTCTTTTCATAGCGATTTTTAATATATAATGTTTTTAAAAATATTCTTACAAATTTGACTTAAATGATGTTTTTTTTTAATTTTGGAAAACAATTCTTCCGACTAGTGAAAAAATTTTTAAAAATAATCATTAGGACGCGAGATATCGTTCATTAAGGGAAAGTTTCATTTAACATTTTCATTTTCTTTTCATTAACATGGGCTCAAAATTAACTTATTCAAATTCAATTTTTGAACCCATATTATCTCGGATTCTGTAATTTATAAATTTCGAGTTAGCTGTTAATTAAACAGGTTAATTAATTTTATTAATCAATTGCATTGCACTATAACTTTGACCCATTTCCAACGTTACTCCTTATGTAAAGATTTAATGAAATTACAAAAAATATGAAGGTTGTCTCATTTTTTTTTTCCCATCTGTAAAGAACAACAACGAAAAAAAAAAAAATTTCTGTCTTACATGAATTAAAATTAAAACATAATTAATTTTTTTCTGTCCAAAAACAATAATTCAAAATATCATTTTAGTATGTAAACTTTTCTCCTTTTTTAAATTTAATTCGTTTTGATTGTGTGTCTTCATTTCCAAATTTCCTTGATTTGGCAGATTTCCATTTACTTTTATATGAAAAAAATATAACTCGAGTACCACCCATAAGTTAACAAGCACACCTAGCATGGAGGAGGTCTGGTACGAATCCGAGTCCTTGATCCACAGTCGTCGTCCTTCCCCATCGATGTTCATTAACAACAACTACAACAAAATTGTGCAGCATTTAAAAAACAACAACAATTTCCTATCAAATAAGTCTATTTTTTTCTAAACAAATAAAAAAGGATAATACTAGTATGATCTTAAAACAATTTAGCTAAATGTAAAAATAACAAATTAACAAAATGCCTACTTTTACGTATCGCTAACATATAAACATTGTATAACAAAATGTTAAAATGAAAAAGCTCGCAGCGCTAAAATTGAATGGAAAAAAATGTTTTTGTCGTTTTGAAAGTTAAAAAATTTCTTTTATCTCAAATCTTATCTTTTCTGCAACGACGCGACAAGTTCAAATCTTTTCTGGGCTCAATTTTCTTATCTATCTTTTTCTTTTCTAAGCCAGAAGGCCTGTTTAAGAAGCAAAATATGCAACAACCTCGCAAATTTAGTAATCTCCTTTCGTAATAAATCTCATTCTGTTCTTAGGTTGTTTTTCTGTTTTTTTTTTACGCTAATTAATCCAAAGTCTGCAAGAAAGTTTTTTTTTTAAGTAGGTAGGGTTTTTTACATTACGTCGGTGGGCCTTGTGATTCTCGAGTGGGTGTTTTGGATATGAATATTCTGATTAATTTAATATTTTAATTAGAATTAAAAAAAAATTTATATGTCTTTTAGCAGCATTATTGCAGCCTTCATTTTTCTACTAATATACACCTAAAAGCAAGATTTTGCCATCGATAATATTTAAAAAAAAATAATAATAAATTAAAAAGAAGGGGGGTAACTGCGATCTAAAAAGAAACGATAAAAAATAAACAAGTATTGAAATGTGTAATTACTTCAAAAATATTTTTTTCCCTTGTGCAGCTGGCAATACTAGGACAGTAAATCTTTGTGCCTTAAGCAAGGGCTACACCGAGTTACTCACTTAGCATTACTCAGAAAGTACGTGTAGCTTGAAGACAAGCTACGGGCGCGGGAGAAACACTACCTCCCACAACACTCTACGATCCTATTAGACTGGGACTTAAGGTTTAAAGTGGATTCCGAACCACTACAAACATTCATGGCATCTCCGGGACTCGAACCAAAAACTTGTGGTACGGAGTACCAGAGTGCAAGGCTAGTAGGCCATCAGGCCCACTTTTTTCAAGATAATGACATATTTAAACATTATAGATTAAATCATTTATGTAGGTCGTCCCAAAATTCAAGTTTAAATTGATTCTGAACCACTGCGCACCAAGCGCCATAGCACTAAGTTTTTTTTTAATATTTAATACAAATAAATAATGTAATCAAGTTTAATAAAGCAAACATAAAGGATTCTTAAAGAATACATATAATACATCGATACATCTTTTTAATGAAATAATTAGGATTGTGAATTCTTCTTTTTTTCCCCATCTTTGTCTTAAAACTATTAAAACTGTTTTCTTTTCAATTTACGCAGCTATATCATTTGGATATTATTATTATATAATTTTATGCTTAAATGTATATTATCAATAAAAAAGTTAATGCCTCAATCGTTTTATAAAGTTATTAACAGGTTTTTTTTTTCGAATCAGAAATGCTTTACTCAGTAAAACATAAAATTGTTTTGACTTAAACTATAAAATATTAAAATGTTGATATCGTCCCTCACGGAAAGAGAGGACAGCTTCTGTTGTGATGGAACAACTATAGGTAGAAGTCTGACTTCTGCTGCGTGGGGGCAGTGCCTTCCGGAAGGACTTTTATGGGGAACCACCCTACATTTGCGTATCGTATAGGAAAAACCAGGAAAATTTAAACCAGGTAGTCTGACTGACGAGGCAAGAGGCTGAGCATCTCAAACGCCATAGAGTCTCCTCCTTTTTTGAGCAGCCTGGCCAATTGGCTTGCACTCTGGCCTTTGGTATCACAGGCTTCAGGTTCAAATCCTGCTTGTGGTATGGATGTTTGTGACGGATTCGGAATACACGTTAAACCGTAACTCCCTGCCTAATTAGCCTTAAGTGCGCACAAAATGACCGTGGAGCGACAAACCAAATCAACTCATGTTTCTCTAAACAATCTTAAAGTATGTTTAAATTAAAAAAAATTTTATCACATTATTTTTTTCTGTAACTTTTACTGTAAAACAGTAAAACTGTTTTACTGTTTTTTCTGTAACCTATTACAGTACATTTCTCAGAAATTTGTATATAGTGCGTTTACAATTATTGGTAATTTTAAGTATTTTAAAAAGTTGGAGAACCGCTGCTATATACAAATCTTTTCCTGAAAAATACATATTTGCTTTTTAAAGTTTGATAAATTTGTATTTTTTTTTTTCTGCTTTTCATGTTATTTTTTATTTCTCCCAAAATCAGGTAAACAGCTAAGTTCTCTTATCAATCACAATTTGTATTTGAAAATGTATCCCTATTTACACGAGAGCTTATTAAATGTTTGTTTCGGTTCAAAATAAATCAGATCTCTTGAATTATTCTTGACTACTTTATTACACATACTAAGAATATTAAAACTTTGAACAATATTTACAAATTAATAGTAATACCATAAAATTTAATCTCTCTCAATATACCTCTCACACTCCTAACATTACCTCTCTCTCCTTAGTTCTCCAAGCACGCTCTCAGACTCGTACTTCTTTCGCCCAATTAGTCGCCCCGTCTCAGCGCCCTCTAACAGCATTCATTCCTCTTTTTTTCCACATACTCCCCACCTGTACTCTTGTTAAAGAGTACACACAATTGCAATAAATTTACACTTAATTCCCATTAACACATTATGAACAACACATAAAATAACATCATTATTGAAATTATAATAATCATCATAATATGAAATTAAATGAGAAATACAAAATTCTAGACTTATAAATGCAAAGAAATCAAACATTAAAATTCTAAATAAAAGTTCAAAATTACTAAAATAATAAGTTCTAATAAAAGTTCAAATATTTGAGTTAAATTTCAAATGGATACAATAATTGTACGGTTCTTCTTAATTGTCCTTTGGGTGTACGAACAATACATGTCCGTCTCTTCCTACGATCACTTGTTCAACCACTCCCATAGCCCAGAGGAGCTTAGACTTCTTAGGTTCTTCCACAAGAACAATGTCCCCGGACTTAAGGTTCCGTTCTGACGAAGGATTAGCAAAATTGTGAGCAGTTCTCAGTTGCAAAAGATATTGTTCTTTCCACTTAGTCCACAGCTGTTTTAAAAGTCTGGACTGATATAATTTACGTCTGGTCAAAGTCTCTCTATCAGAAATTTTATTGAAAATATCTAAGAATTGCTCAGGAAGACCGTTATCACGTCCTGGAAATAAAAACAGGGAAGGTGTGAGAGCGTGGCTCACCCAACTCATTCGTTTCATACGTTATTGGCCTGTTGTTTAAGACACATTCGAGCTTCGGTCCCAATATTTTTTCAGATGGTCTTTGATACTCTTCATCAGTCGCTCCCAAAAAGCCAACCCCCACCATGGGGAACGTTTAGGAATGAACTTCCACGTAATGCCCTTGGACGATATGAACTCTTGAACGCTTGGATTTACGACAATTATCTTAAACCCTTTCATTATTTCACATGAACAGCGAAAACTTTTCGCGTTATCTGAGTAAATCACTTTGCAGCCACCTCTTCATGATAAAAAACGTCGAAGCTCAAATATGAAGCTTTTCACGGACATGTCTGATACGACTTCAATGTGCACTGCACGCGTAACTGCACAAGTAAACAAGGCTATGTATACTTTCTTACAACTTTGATCTCCTGCTTTGATGATTATAGCTCCGGTGAAGTCAGTTCCTACAACAGTAAATGGAGGACTTTCGACGACACGATCTCTAGACAATTGTCCTGTAAGTTGTTTGGCAGGTTTTAATGCATACTTCTTGCATATAAGGCACTAACTAATAACCTTCTTGACCACTTGTCTTCCTCTAGGTATTTAGAAATTATTCCGGACTCTAGATAGAGTTGACGCAACTCCCGAATGGAAGGATTTTACATGCTCGCTTATTATAATTAAATCAGTAAACTTAGATTTGGGCAATATCACAGGATGTTTCTCATTGTGAAATAATTCTGCTTGCTCCAAACGTCCTTTGACATGCAAGATTCCTCTATCTTCTACATACGGTACTAAGCTGCAAATTTTGACTGAGGAGGTACTGGTTTGTTTTTCTTCAAAAGCTGAATATCTGAACAGTAATTTTCTAATTGCTCTCTTCTTACCCAGTATTCCTCAGCTTCTTTAATCTTTGCAGCAGTCAACGTCCACTCTCGCACATCTTTTTCTTAGCTTGGCAACAAATCGCTTCACCCAAGCGGTAACTCGAAGCAATTTTCCAAGATTGCTGAATTTATTTTCATCCAAGATCATTTCTGTCTGCGGAAGAATTGTATGAACAGAAGTATTTAATTTCTCTAGTTTTTGTTCCTCAGTCACTCTTTCAAATTTTTGTCGTGGCCACTGATTCCTACTACCTCTCAACCAAACTGGGCCCCGCTACCAAAAACTATCGCTCAACAATGTATGTGAATTTTCGCCACGTGTTAATTTATCTGCTGGATTTCTAGCCCTGGACAAAATTTCCATCTGTCAGGCGATGTGCAGCCCTGAATTTCTAACACTCGGTTCGATACAAACTGCTTCCATTCACGTGCCGAACCCTTTATCCAACACAAACAAATTTCAGAGTCTGTCTCTACCAAACCACAAAACACCTTTGATAAATATTTCCACAACCTTGCAGAAATGATGGTTCCCATTAATTCTAACCTGGGAAGTGAAAGTTTCTTCAACGGCGATATTCTACTTTTGACATTACAAACGATGTACCAACTTCTCCTCTCAAATTCAATACCTAAAATAGGCGACCGCTCCATATGCTACAATAGACGCATCACTGAAAATATGAACCTCAACCGAGTCCATTTTTCCACCACCTTCGAAAAATAGCATCTTTCTAATTTCATTTCTAATACCTCAATCTCAGCACACCACATTTTTCCACTTTGACTCTAAATCTTCCGGTAAATTCGAATCCCAACCTAATCCCCTCTCCCAAATCTCCTGCATAAGCCTCTTAATTCACACAACAAACGGTGAAAGAAACCCAACTGGATCGAACACCTTAGCTGCCGTACTCAAAACTGACCTCTTAGTATTTTCCAAAAATTTAAAACTCTCCAACAGTGATGTGACATCTACCCTCAACATATCCTCCTCTAAATTCCAAACTAACCCTAACACTTTCAACTTATTATTATCTTTCTCTTAAAACTATTTTCCTCTCACAAGCCATTCTAAATCCACAAATCATGCAACTGTTTCGAATTGGTGTGTAACTTCCTTAAATTAAAACTTGCATCACTCAAAATAGATACCGCTTCTGAAGATAGATTAAATGCTGACTCGACGTCATCTGCTCCATGACACAAGTCGTCCGCGTACAAGAAACCATTAAGCATCTCAAAACAACTTTTATTAGTTTCCGAATATTTCCCTACATGATATTTAATGGTGGCATTCAGAAGAATGGGGAACAAGTTACACCCAAACACTACTCAGTTCATTTGCATATCTTTAAAGTCATCGTTATCATCATCGGGATACCACAAAAATTTCAAATACTTTTTATCATCCTCTGCGATTCCAATAATTAAAAAGCCTTCTCAATATCACCGCAAAACCCTATCTTAAATTTTCGAAATCCAAGAATAATATCTAAAACACTCGAATTTAAATTTGGTCCTTGATCCAAACAATCATTTAATGACAAATTCCCACTTTGCACAACTACTTCAATTAAACACCATTCGGACTTGAGTACTCAATTTATCTTTTTGTACCACCGTTCGAAAAGGCATAAAATACCCTTTTCATTTTCACCACACTCCTGTATTTAATACACTCATGTCCATAAATTAAGGATAATTCAGAATCACACAGAAATTGAACTCTAAAATAAAAATTTCACCTGTAGAATTATCACACACATCTTGAAGAAGAATATGCAAATTACAGGAAACCACCACCAGATGGCGCGGATAGTACGTCACAATGACGAGAGTGTAAGAGAGGGGTATATAAGGAATGGTGGCAAAGAAGTAAAATTGTTCACAAGCGCTTTAAAAGCCTTTCAGTGCAATAACCGCATAGTTATGGCACAAAGGGAGCATTTGGATAATTTTTTACGTGGTAGAATTATCGGACGACTGGAATGTGGACGTACCCAGCTGGAAGTATCCGAGGAACTTGGAATCGCCCAGAGTGTCATCTCCAGGCTTTGGCAACGATTCCAAGATGATGGTAATGGGAGTAGATGTTACAGCACAGGTCGCCCCCCCGAGTTACAACGCCGAATGAGGACCGGTATTTAGCAGTTACTGCCAAAAGAAACAGACGGAGCACAGCACCAGACCTGTCTCGTCAGCTCTCTTCAGCTACCGGTACGACAGTTTCAAGGCAGACCGTGTACAGGCGCTTAGGCACATTGGTCTATATGCTGGTAGGCCTGTCAGATGTGTTCCACTTACCGCAACTCACTGTCGCCTGCGATTAACCTGGAGTAGAGAGCATGCATCGTGGACACCGCAACAGTGGTCTGGTGTGATGTTTTCCGACGAGTCCAGGTTTAGCTTGCAGTCTGATTCTCGCCGGACCTTCATATGGGGAGCGCCAGGTACCCGTTACCACCAAAGAGAACACCATTGAACGACACTTACGGTGGTGGCTCGTTTGGGGAGGAATTATTCTTGGTTCCAGAACTGACCTGCATGTTCAGAGTGTAACGATGACAGGCCACATCTATCGGGATGTCATTCTGGAACAACATGTACGTTTGTTTCGTGGCGCCATGGGTGCTGAATTTCTGTTTATGGATGACAACGCCCGTCCTCACCGTGCAAACATTGTAGACGAATGCCTTCAATTGGAGGATATCACCCGTATGGATTGGCCATCATACTCACCGGACTTGTAATCCAATAGAGCATGTGTGGGATATGCTTGGCCGACGAATTGCAGCCCGTCAACCCCCCTCCCACCTGTCAACCGGAACTTCGGAGGGCATTGCTTGATGAGTGGTGTAATATTCCCCGAGATCAGATTGATAATTTGATACTCAGCATGCCTAGGCGTTGTAAGGCCTGTATTGCATCGTCCGGGAGACATACTCCATATTAACCATTATACTAACCATGTTATACTGTTTTTTGTAAATAGGTTCTTTTTTGAAATTTGCTCCAGGGAGTAAAAATCGCAATTTTTATTAATTATGTCAAACATATAGCATCTTTTTTGCTCTTTACCTTTTGTTTAATAAATAGACTTTACAAATAAGTCAAATTGGTTTTGCTTCTGTCTCTTTCTTTGGCTGAACTTCATTATCCTCAATTTATGGACATGAGTGTATTTGCCTGATATTTAACTGTTCTTTCACAAAGGTAACTTTTTAACTCTTTTTATGAAATTGCTTTCTTGCTAAATCAAAATTGTCACTTAAATCCATGGTTCTCTTTTTCCATAACAATCCGGTCTCATATCTATTGTCAACAAACTTTAAATTCTTTTCAAACCACTCAATGACCTCCTTATCACTTTCACTTTTTTCAGAATCACAAACCCTAGACTTTCAATCTCCCACATAGCTCGAATCTCTTGCGATAAATTCTCCTCACCTTCGTTACTACATTGTATAAACAACCCAGCTGGTTTTTTCCCACAGTCTGCTTATTAAACTCACCATCTCTCCCACTTAGAGTCCAGCCAAACACAGATTCATATAACATCAAGTAGTTGTTTAAACGATGAGTTCTCCCTGTCAAAATAGCACTTAGATAGTCATTCCCTATTAATATATCTACTCTCCCAATACTGGCCCCACTGTCTGATAACTCAAACCCTTCATTCTGCAGTAATTCAACCATTCTTTGAAGATGGACTAGAAATCTTAGATGCACAGATGGTTTTGGTTTTACAATGCCTCAAGGGTAATAACTAGGTCACTGTTGCAATTTTTCAAAGTGATTTTTCTTTTTAGTTCTGATACTGAAGCTTCATTAGACGCGAAAGTAAAGATTTTTAATTTCTCTTTCCCTACGGTTTTTAATCCAGCTCTTTCAGCTATGGATTCACAAATATAAGACCTCTCAAAGCTGAATCACAATTTATTCTTACATTATATGCACAATTATTATTATTTACAATTTGCGCCCTCAAAATCTGATAGTATATTTTTGTTTTGGAATATCTTTACTCGAGTTTCTGGGAAAAAGGAAACTAACGTTGGTCTCAGATGCTATTTCCTTTTTATTATTTTTGCTTTCGGTGGCACCACAGAATGTGAGTAACATAGGCATTCTAAATGCGATTGTGAATTGCATAATTTACATTTAACCCATTTCGCTTTGCAGAGTGGCTTCTTGCGACCACTTTTTAAACACCTCTTACATTTAGTATTGATCATATAATGATTTATGCCGCTCTGACATTGACAAATGACAGTTTTTCGATTCGTGGTCTTGAGAACAGAAGTCGCACCCTTTTTCTCTACTATGGTATTTAGTGTTGATGCAGAAAATATTTTGTTTTTGGTGGGAACATAATTTTTATGATAATTTTCAAAACGTTTATCTTCGCTTCTAGTAAATTTTGATTGATTAAAACAAGCTGTCTTTTCTCGCGCTTCTATTTCTTTCTTTAATACAGGACAGTAAACTTGTCACTGTAGCTTCACTCTCGGAATTTTCGCGATTAAATAGCAATACTAAATCATTTGGGATATACTTACATAAAATTGGTAATAATAAATTACCATAAGAATGAATGTCCACTTTAAGTGATTCGAGACATCGAATTTGTAATTTTCAACGTAAAATTTTCTTAAAGTAGAAACATCACTAGATTTTTGCTAACCGGCTCTACTGAAAGAAGAACATTCATATGAGTACTAATTAATATATCTGTTTTTCCGAAACGATCAGTTAAAATGTCTATTGCCTTTTTATAATTGTTCGCTGTGAGGGGCAGTCCACTTATAGCAATTAAGGCTGAATCAGTAAGTAAGGTCTTCAAATAATTGAATTTTTCTATATCATTAAGATTTTGATTATCATGAATAACAGATGTGAATTGCGGCCAAAATTTTTGAAATCTCGAGATATCCCATTAAACTTCTCCAAATTAATTCGGGGGAGTTTTGTATTACACTCTGCTTTGATTCCACTAGCAACTACAGGAACTTTATTAATTTCATTTTTATCGACTTGTACCGATTCACTCAAATATCTATTAACTAGCGACTTATATTTTATAATTTGGGTTCGATAGCTCGGTCACAAAAATAAACTCAAGTAAAAAAAGTGGACTGTATTAATTAATTAAGATGCACTGCCACACGACCATTCTCTTTGGTCGCAGTTGTTCAACTCATTTAGTTTATGCAGCCATCAAGCTCGAAGATGCACTGCCACACAACCTTTCTCTTTGGTCGCTGAGTTTCAACTCCTTTAGTTCATGCAGCCATCAAACTCGAAGATAGACTGCCACACAACCTTTCTCTTTGGTCGCTGAATTCAACTCCTTTAGTTCATGCAGCCATCAAACTCGAAGATAGACTGCCACACGACCGTTCTCTTGGGTCGTAGAAGTTCAACTGATTACATTCTTTCTCTCTCCCCTGCCAGACAACCCACAGACAGGATGTTTTTCTGGACATAGGGCGTTGACCTCCCCTATGCAGGGGGACATGGGTTTCGACGTAACAATTTGTTCACTGTATTCTAGAGAATTTTCCATTTCAGTTTCTATTTCTGCATCTGGGCTTTGAAAAATAATAATATCATCTAAATTCCCAAGTTTCTGTTCTCTCTCAATTAATATAGTGAGCGACTCTTGTAAATTGTTTGCATTAGGGTTTGCGCTTGCTAATTCCTCATCTATTTTCTTAATTAATTTTTGTAACATTTCTCTAATTCTCCTATTTTTTTCAATAGGTTCAGGATGCACTTTTAATTTCTCCTCTTCACTCATTTTCCTAGCAGTCAATGATAGTCAATTAGTAAAAAAAAATCTACTCACCCCTCTTCTAAATCTTGAAATCACTTTAAAACACACACTTTTCCTTTTTAGGCCTCTTCGCGGCCGTTATGCACGAAAAAAAAAATTGGTGAGTTTGTTATCGTTATTTGCATAACAAACTTTAGAGTTCAAAATATTTTTCAAATTTATTATATATACATATATATATTCATAAATAATACCCATTGATAATGATTAAAAATAACTTTAGAGAACATAAAAAATCAATTGATAATACTTCGGTTTGGTTTCATTATTTATATGATGAAAAGAATATGGTGGCACAATGTAAAAAATGCTCAAGAGTTATTGAAGTACAAGCGGACTCCATGCACATTTAAAAACGAAACATGATACAAATTTGTTAAAGAGGAAAGAATCTAATTGCGATGAAGATACAAACTTAAGTACAATTTCTAAGCCCAAGACATCAGGGATTTTAGATTATTTTTTAAAAAAAAAGATAATTTGAAAGAAATTATAAGTAAAATGACAGCATTAGATGGTTTGCCATGTCGAGATGCAGAAAGAGCGTCTTCGACAGCTGGTAACTTTTGCACATAATTACGTCCCAGGCTTAATGATAGTACAATTGATGCATAATGTTTTTTTTTAAGATCGCATTTCAAAAATTTTTAATAGTACCACAGACTGAAAAGTGATATTTACACTTTTATATACATTTAAATAATTAAGATGTTCCTTTACTTGTTTTGTGATTCTTTATATACTTTTGTAATTTATAAGTTAAAAATTTGTTTGTGATATTTACATTCTCTAATAAAAACTGGCAAATAAAACAAAAAAAAAAAAAAAAAAACACCCGTGTTTTCTTTCTTTTTCTAAAATTTCTACTTCCGGTATTAAAACCGGTATGCCGGTATTAGGATCTAAAAAATACCGAATACCGGTATTGAACTTTTGGTCCGATATTGCAATCCCTAATTGAGATAGGCATTTTATGTAAAAAAAAAAAAATAATAACCTTTCACCTCTGCTTCATAGAAATCACGTAACATTTTTAAAAAGAGAGAATTAGTGACGGCAATTCGGCTCATTTCTATGATTCACATCTCTAAAATATGAAAAAATTTATATCGACATACATGAAAGAAAATTCTGATGATATCGTGGCGCCATCTATCTTCTATAAGAGTTAATACATTAAAATAATTTCTGAAATGGAAATTTCTGTGTTTTTTTATTGATTTTCAATTATTATTATTATTGTTATTTGCATTAAATTCTTTTCTACTTTACACATTTATAAAAATATTGAACACATAAAAGTTAACAGTTTTGTAAAAAATTAGTTAAAATATATGTATTAAAAAAATACCAAATAAATATATACTAATATACTAAATGTGTTACAAAAAGTTAACTGTTTCAAACATATGTATTAAATTAAATTCAAATTTATTAATATTTGCTATTAGAAAATTATTCGTCAGCAAGTATATTTTTTCAAATACATTATTAAATTTTTATTCCTAAAAAATTGCTGAATCTCTCTCCTAACTTATACATAGTTGATTTCTGGTATGCATTTATGATTTTGTAAAACATCCAATTTTAAAATATTCCTTATGCAGAAAAAGTTCTTTAATCCAGCACATTCGAGATCATGGACCTGGCGGATGTGCGATTTAGCCGGATTATCGAGTGTCCCCACACTTTTGATTAGAATAAAAATATAAATAAATAAATATTAAAAATTTTAACCATAAAGTCATGTACATATTTAATGTGTTTACAAACATTCTGTAACCAATATAGACGATTTAAATATCCATCAAATTACTTCCGCATTCTAGCAATAATCATCATCATCATCATTATCAGTGACGCAACAGTCCCCACAGGGGGCCAAGGCCATCTGCCATCTGGCAGTTTTCTGACAGAAGATGTTTTCTTTTTACGGGGTAATGATGCCAATCCTACTCCCTACAGTCATGTTAGACCGGGACCTATGGATTAAAGTGGATGGGGGGCCTGATAGCCGTGGCTGGAGCTCAGACGTTTGGTACCACAGGTCGAATCCCGGTGTGGCCCTGTATGTTTGTAGTGGTTCTGAACCCACTTTAAACCGTAGGTCTTCTATGACCGTAGAGCGTCACAGAGCCCAATCAGACTCTCTCTCACCCACATCATTCCCAAACTGTAAAAAGGCCAACTCAGCTCTAGGCACCGTGATGTGGTGTGGTGTAGTAATAATGGTTTAAAGTGGATTCCGAACCACTACAAATATGCATGGCACCGCTGGGACTCATATCGAAACTGTGGCACCGAGTGCCAGAGTGCTAGCCACTCGGCCCTCAGGCCTGAATTAATTCTTTTTATATGATTTATTTTGATTTAACACGATCGATCCCATCCGGTCCCCATTCTAGCAAACACGTAATCAAAATTCAGACAATAAACATTCATTTAATTGAATATTCTTGTATTGATAAAAAATACGACAACAAATAAAAATGAAAACTGTGCAACGATAGTTTAAATCAAGCTACTCTATAGGGCAGGGGTCTCCAAACTTTCCAGCCTTAGGGCCATACTGTTTACTCCAGTAAGTACCAAGGGCCAAAACCGTTTTAATTTTTTCTGCCATTATCTGTAATTTCTGGACCAGTCACCGAGTACGCGCTCTGAGAGAGCATATACTTGCTAACTACAAACTATTGTCATCGAAAAATCACAACTACGCAAATCTCATTAGTATTTTACAAGTGGATACCCCGCGGTATCATTCGCGTTAATTTAGCTTTTCCGTTCCTGAGGGATTTTCAGGATAAAAATCATATGTTTGATTCAGGATATATACATTCCAAACCATATACGAACATATGCGATACTCTTTATCCCAACATAACAACCGAGGGTAACCGCGGATGTTCACTAGTTTATAATGTTAGTGGGATTCATTTCAATTATTTGTTAGTTGTTATGCTTAAGTTAAATTTTCCGCATATTATGCTTGTCATTACGTTTCACCTAGCAAGTCAATAAAACGAGTTATTCTCATTCTGTGTTTTTTTTTATCCAACTTATTACAGCAACAATAAGCTATTCGCTGTCGCAGGCCGGATTGATGACACTGGTGGGCCGGATTTGGCCCGCGTGTCGTAGTTTGGAGACCCCCTGCTATAGACCCCTGCCTTCTATCCTGTTTAAAAAAGTTTCCAATTTATAAAATCTGCAGTTTTAGCTGCACTGAAAGGAAAACTGTTAGCTACTATTAACACACTGGATGAATATTCGAGCGATCTGGTGGACCAATGTCAATCCTTACGACAGAAACGTGAAAGCTCAATTGCGCCGAATTACAGAATACACCGAACCATCGAATGCAGCATTGAAGAGTGTATATTTGTACTGTATTTTTAATAAATATTTACAAATTTGCTATAAGTCTGTGGTTAGCCTTGTACTGTGACTTGAAAAATGGAAGCGATGAGCCACTCACAAACACCCGTTTTACAGGCCAGGATTCGAACCCGAAGTCTGCGCGTTAGCCAATTGGCCATCAGGCCTTTGAGTTCATCAAAGATGTTCACATCATTATTTTAGCTGAAAGCATTGCTTGAAAACTCTTGAGAGCTTTATGCACAGTTTAAGCTTTATATTATTTAGTTATTATGATATTTATTTAAAAGACATTGCGGAATCCAAAAAGATGAAAATTTAAAATTTTGAAATAAATTGTAATTGATAATTAAATTATAATATTTCGATTTGCATATTTAATTATCTGCAAAGGAATGGCGTAAATCCTTTTTTTTTTTTTTTTTTTTTTTTTTTTTTTTGAGTAAATTCAGATGAAAATGCGAACGACTCACCGTGTTAAATCATCTTCTTTAAGAGGGGTTTTTTTGAAGGTTCTGAAACTTCTAAAATCATTTCGATGTAACTCTGCAAAGATGGAGCTGGCTACGATTTTACAACAAAAAGTTTTTTTTTATTAGTTTAAATAATTAAAAATATTCTCAGATGCAGTAGAAGAATATTGTTTGATTCTTAAATTTTTCTATTTGTTGTTATTTCTTAAATTAAAAAATAGTTATGACAAAAATTAAAGCCATTAATTTTTTTTTTTTTCTTTCTGAAAGACAACATGCTGTTCTAATGCAATACAGAGTCAGTTAATCTTTATGCCATAAGCAAGGGCTGCATCCGCTGTTACTCATTTAACACTACCCAGGGGGCACGTGTTTGAAGATTTGCTACGGACGCATGAATGTTTGTGAGTGGTTCGAATCCACATTAAAGTGTAGGTCCCGGTCTAATTAGCGGAAATTGTGCACAAGATGACCGTAGAGCCACAAACCAAACTCATTACCATTTGAAGGGAGTTCGGCAACATGCACCTGTTACAGCAGCATATGCTATCCGCTTAGTTCATGGTCCACTGGCACCGTGCGCAACTAGAGGGCAAGAAGGGCCGAGGTTTGAACTCCGCCTGCGGCAATGTTGTGGTCACTGTTTTCGGTAGCGAGATGACGCTTGTGACAATAAAAGAACTTCCCTGTAATTCTACAATATTAAAGTTGAAATAGCACACTAAAAGAACTTTCGTCGACCAAGTTGAACTTTCAAATTTCTAAAATTTATTTGCAAAATCTTATACAAGTACCTATTTCAATATTTATATAATTTCCAGTCTTCTAATACAGGGTGATTATAATTAAAGTCCCTTTCAAAATACTGTAAAAAAAAAAGAAACACTTCGTTACAATGAGTTCAAATTTGAACTGAAGATACTTGGAGAAAGGGGAAACGGTACAGCATCATATAAAAGTTTCAAAAAGTTCCACCGTTTTTTCCCATCCAATTGGGTATGATCTTGCCGTGGTGGATGGGCTTTCCACTCACTGTGTCACAACTGTTGAATGACTTGAAGTTATTTATTTCCTTCAAGAAATCGAAGCAATCAAACACACTGAACATTACAGTTGTTTTAATGTGCAACTCATGCCAAATACGTTGTTATTTCGATTCAAAATATCACTGGCAGCCGAATTCACTTTCTTTGTGCCGATTACAGCGCCATCTATCAATACAATTTGGACCTTTTATGATGTTTTACTCTTCTTCAAGTATCTTCATTTCAAATTTGAACTTGTTGTGACGAGTGTTTCTTTTTTACATCATTTTGAAAGTGGAACTTTAATTATAATCAATCTGTACATTTAAAATCTACTACTACTACTACACCACACCACATCACTGTACCTAGAACTGAGTTGCCCCTATACAGTTTGGGAATGATGTGGGTGAAATGAATGGACGCACGATGGAGGCGGAAAAGTTTTTGCATAATTCCTTTTTGTGGTACAGAAGCTGAACAATGGGGAAAATTCATACAAGAACAGAACTAAATATCAAAAATTAAAAAAAAAAAAAAAAAAAATTTGAAGAAGGATGAAATATGAAATGCGAAAATATAAAAACGTTAGGTAAGATATTGCAGAAAGAGAAAAAAATTAAAAGCAATATAATACAATAAACACTACATAGGAGATTATACAAATCAGAGAGCTGAGGAATATTCATCAAATCAATTATAATAGAATTTAGAAAATCTTAATAGCTAATAAATAAATAGACGGTAGAAGCAGTTGCTGCAAAATTATGGACAAGGGAAATAAAAAAAATAGTAGGAGAAATTACATAAGAGATAAATAAGCTAGGTGTATAACTAGAAAATGGTGTTTACATAAAAAGTTTTGATTGTGCCATTTGGAGTCTAAATGAAAAAGAAAAACGAATTGTTTCAAATTTAGTGTGCCCTATAAATATGCTCATGCACTCACTTAAATTATATACATTATAATACAAAATTTCCTTTGATACATGCACAAGCATAAATTGTTTTGAAATACAAATTACTTAAATATGCAAATATAATACGGTTATGTTACCTTAAATATATACACAAGCAAAGATTATTTTATAAAGCTAATTACCTTACATAATACACAATCATGAGATTTTCCCTTTTTTTTTTTTAATGCAGCGAATTACCTTAAATATTCCAACACAGTATATAAAAATACTTAGATTACTTTAAAGAGAAAATTACTTTAAGTATACACTCAAATATATATACACACACTTTAAATCTGAAAGAAGCAAAATTATAATTATACACACATGATGATTAAACACATGTTAATTGTTTTATAAAGCAGGATTATCAAGTTTATAATACATTTACCACACACAGATTAAAAGATATATATATATATGTAGAAAAATAAGTATGTTACTAAAAATTGTTTAAAGATTTGTGTACTAAATATTTTTTGACGCTTAGTCCGGGATAAGTAAGATTTGATTTTCACAAATAAAGTTTATCATGTTTTCGGTTTGAGTCGAGACCCTTTGCATTTTTAAGATGTTAATCTTCCATTGAGTAGTATTCTCTTCGGAAGGTTTCTTCATATGCCATGATAAAGTAAGTGGGCAGGAGGTAGCAAAGTGAAGAGGATTACCCACCTCTAAGGAAACAATGGCTTTGTCTCTTCTATGAAGGATAAATCAGTTTGCGGAAATGACATCTGCTATGGAACTTTCCTCTCTTGTCAGCCCAGCGAATATACCGACACTTTTTAATAATTTCATACATAGGGTCGACCGTCAATCTTCATCCCACTGTTTTTGCCATTTAGAAAGGGGTGATTATTTAAAAACCTTTCCAATTCTGAAGGGGACTTTTAATTTGTAGATTGGTATGGCCATTTGATATGCCTTGCTTAGCAAGCTCATCCAGCTGATTTTCATTGCCGAAATGTCCAATATGTGCTTTTATCCATCCCAATTTTATCATTTTATTGGGTGGAGAGAACACTGAATTTCCCTTAGGTGCATGTGGTGTAAAAGGATTTAAAATGGCTAGTGGTCAGAGAGGCTATCAGGGCCATATTTCAAGACCAACAGCAATACGTAA